>OY755204.1:17004218-17154349 GCA_963576765.1 Draba incana | reverse complement strand
CGCCTAAGTCTGCTCCACTGCCATATGCTCCGCTCCGTAGGAAGATTTAGGTTCCGTTAGGCCTCCTTCGTCGAGAGTCCGGAGGGCCATCTATTCTATCGGCTTGTCTTTAGACGTTAATGCTGAGGGGGTGAATACCGACCCCAACAGTTAGCCTCCCAGCTCGGTAGTGTTAGAGATAATAGTGCCGAGTTAAAAGATGTGTTAAATATCGGCGTTAACGTTTGAAGTCAAGGCGCTTGTCTATCCTACAGTAGTAGAGAGTGACTTTTTCGTAAGAGGTTTTAAGACTCTGTAAACGTTATGAAGATTTTAAGACTTCGTGCTTCCTTTGTCGAAGCTTCTGCGTTTTCTGCAGAAAGGAATTTTTTTTTTCCCCCGAAGATTTTAAGACTTCATTTATTTTTTGCTCATGAATGAGGCTTCGCTTGCTCATGAATGAGGCTTCGCTAAGTAAAGAGAATGCGAATTTGTTTACGCTCTCTACCTGCCAACGTTGCTGTTGGGCTTTGTGGAATTGTGCCGTTCTCGAGACACGTCTATCCGAGAACAAGTTCACCTTAGATTTGACCAGAGTGTATCCTGGGTTTCTGAATGACACGTTCAGGGTATAATTCGAACGGAGGTCATTAGCAGCTGCATTTTACCAACGACGTTTGTTGGGTTTCTGAGTGATCAGTTGGCATGACCCAATACTGAACACTGGTGATCAGTTGGCATGACCCAATACTGAACACTGGTACTTATATAGCGCGTTGTATCCATTGTGGATGTCATTGTGTTCGTATTTCCGCATTATTGTTGTGGCCAGCAGCAATAAATACAGAACGACTCTACTCGATTGAAGCTTTGATCAGTCCATAAAGGACAAGCTGTTCTCATGATGAGTGCTGTGGCGAGTGTTTGTGATTGACGATGATGTTGTCAATGATTTTGTCAAGGAGTGGCGTACGGGTACCCCACTCACCCCCTTTTAGACGAAAGAGGGAACTGAAGTCGTCTAGAGACTGGTGAGAACACTCACTCCCCCCCTAAGGCGGAGGAGATCATGCGAACTCGTCTGGAACGAGACTGATGAAGAGTGGATCCCCCCCTTTTGATGGAGGGGGGGGGGGGGGGGGCAACTGAACCTATCCGAAGAAGGGTGTGTTCCGTGCCCTCTCGAGCACATAGGCGATCCCAGGAGCCTTCGACATGCTTCGGTGCATCTGTAGTTGGGTAGCTTTTAGATCAGAGACGACCTTGTCCAACTGGGCTTGTAGCGCAGCGACCCCCTCGTCTCGGGAGCCTCGCGGAACCCTGCGCTCTCGTTCGCTCCTGTGAAGTTCTGCTATGATCGCATCTCCTTCCTCAGCGGCCGCAGCATGGTCAATCTTCGAGTTGACTCGGGCACGCCTCCGAGGTGGTTGATCTTCGTCTGAATCCTCCACCACACGCTCAGGAGTTGCATCAGATTCAAGAAGAGGTGGTGGTAGAGGCAAGTCCTCTGGGGCTGTGAGATTGGTCCGAGGCGGCAGCTCCTTGTGCCGATCCCTTCGATTGGATCGAGGCGCGGTGAAGCTGAGGCGTGTTGGACGGATGTGGGTCCTCTTGCGCTTTCTTTGTGAGAGCGCCTTCAGCTCCCTGGTAGTGGCTTCCAGGTTTCTCTCCTGATCTTCAGCTTTCTTCATGAGAGTCTCAAGCATCTGCTTGATCTCTGTGATATCCACCGGAGTGTTTGTGGCGCGAGGCGCGGTGTTCTCCACAGAGTTGTCTCTCTCCTTGTTGTTCCTGTGAGACGAGGACCCTTTGCTGCTCATGCTATTGTTTTCTGATATGGCGATGGTGTTGCGGAACCCTAGGTTTCGTGAGTCAGAAACTCTCTGCGTCCCCTTAGTCGGCGCCAAATTGTGGGGGTCGAAACCAACACAACTAAATTTGTAAGAGTTCATGAGGGGAATTTAGAGATTTCTATGCTAACTAGGGATCACAAGAGGTTGAGAAAGCGTTGTGTTTATTGCTGTGTAAAGTTGAGTACAAAGCTTGTGTATGAAATTGCGGATACCCCTTTAGGGTTTTTACAAGGACGTATATATAGTTTTCTAAGTCGGCTAAACATTCTTAATCCTCTGCGGAGTCGGTCGCATCAACATGGGCTTCGTGTCTGGATCGGGCTTCAGGCTTCCCTCCTGAGGATAAGATCAACGACTGAGGCGAGCTTGTGGTCGCATAGGGGCGAAGCCGTGGTTGCACGAGGGCGAAGCCGTGGTCGCACATGGTGCCGAGCACGCAGTCGCTCACCTGCGAGCACGCAGTCGCTCGCCTGCGAGCACACAGTCGCTCCCCTGCGAGCACGCAGTCGCTCGCCTGCGAGCACACAGTCGCTCACCTGCGAGCACACAGTCGGCCACAACACCGAGCATGCGGTCGGCCTCGGCACCGAGCGCGCGGTCGGCCTCGGCACCGAGCACGCGGTCGGCCTCAGCACCGAGCACGCGGTCGGCCTCGGCACCGAGCACGCGGTCGGCCTCAGCACCGAGCATGCGGTCGGCCTCAGCACCGAGCATGCGGTCGGCCTTAGCACCGAGCATGTGGTCGGAGTGATAGCGAGCACGCGGTCGGCACTGGCCCGGTCTCTTTCTGTTTCGCCTAAGTCTGCTCCACTGCCATATGCTCCGCTCCGCAGGAAGATTTAGGTTCCGTTAGGCCTCCTTCGTCGAGAGTCCGGAGGGCCATCTCTTCTATCGGCTTGTCTTTAGACGTTAATGTTGAGGGGGTGAATACCGACCCCAACAATAATGTTTATATATCATAAGTAAACATAGAAAACGTGGTAGTCTAGTGGTTATTGTGTCACATCCTCATTGATTAACTTGGGTTCGAGAGGCTCAAGATTAATATTTTGGTCTGTTTTAAAAAAATTTTGTTTAATGAGGGGTAAAAACGGCATTTCGCCGCCGTTTTCTTCACAAGATTTTTCTGCCTGCAACCCTAAAAAATGGCGGCATCTTGATTGGATTCTGCAGTTTCATCAATTTCTTTGATTTCTTCTTGCTTTTTGTGTTGGTTTACTTCCAAGAATGGTAGATCTATCAACGAATCGTCGATTTATGACTTAAATCGAGTAAAATTTTTAAGTTTTTCCCAATTTCCAATTTTTATTTCGAATTGGGTGTAATCCCGGCGGTGCAGAACCGCCGAGCGAATTTTCACCATGTAATCGGCTCTAGGCGGCGCGTTTTAGAACAGGGTCAAATTACACATTTTTAATTTTTAGTCTTTTTTCCAATACTAACCTTAGGTAATTATAAAAAATTTAAAATAAATAGATTTTAATGTTCTAAGAAATTGAAAATTAGAAAATCATCTTTTATCAATGTGATAAGAAAAAAAAATATATATATATAT
This sequence comes from Draba incana, assembly GCA_963576765.1. NCBI lineage: Eukaryota > Viridiplantae > Streptophyta > Magnoliopsida > Brassicales > Brassicaceae > Draba > Draba incana. The sequence continues at coordinate 17,150,962 of OY755204.1, read as the reverse complement.
AAAAGAAAAAATCGCAGCCACCTGAGGCAATTTTTCCTTTGTAGCATCCTCTTCGATTTCAGCCGCGACCGGTGCCGGTGGCTCAGTTAGCACCGGTGTCGATCCATGTGTTTGTCTCTTTTCCTTCTTTTTGAGAAAATTTGGAAAAATACCCCTTTGTGTTTTAAATTTTGAAAAATACCCTTTTATTTTTAATTTTTGAAAACTACAATTTTTTTAATGTTAAAATTACTAAATGACCTCAATAAAATTGAATAACGATTCATTTTTTATATTTTTTAGTTTTTTTATATGATAATATTATATCTTATTATTTATCACACACAATAATGATATGAATTTCACTTCTAAATTCTCTTCTCTTCTTCACCTTTGGATTTACTATTGTGTTATTGTATTGTTCATTATTTCAATTCCTTAAATTTTGATTACATTTTATTGTGTGTCACACTATATATTCACAATTCGATGATTAGTAGCTAAATGGGAATTCTAATGAAAATATAAAATCATATATCTCTATGGAAACTTTTGATATGTTCTTGTAATATTTGAGTTAGGTCTTTCATTTTTTCCCTTCATTTTGGATTGTTATGTTGTCATGTTTATATATATATATATATATATATATATATCTAATTATTGTGCTAAAGATGAAACAAGGTTAACGATTTCTATTGATTAATGTTTGTTTTGGATGCTACATTTTGTTTATAGAAGCAACTTACGATAAATTTTTAAAACATCAAACTTCTTAAAAGATTAACTTTTACATATGTATGTAGAATTATCTATTGATCAAATTTAAATTTTAAATCAATTAAATTTTTTTTAACTCAAATAAAAATAAAATACTCATTAATCATAATAGTGCATACAAATTTTAATTATTATATTTTATAGTATATGTAGTTTTTTTAATTAAAAACAGGATAAAAAAATTTTATAAACAAAAAGAGTTAGTTTTCAAAAAAGTAAAAAAGAAGTCTATTTTTCAAACCAAAAAAAACCTAAATAGGATATTTTTCAAAAAATCCTTTTTTTTTTCTTTTATACGGTCTATCAGCCTTAAATTGAGAGTTTTCTTCTTTTGGCTTGAGATTTGGTTTGGTGGGTGAGACATTGGCGTTGGTTCAAATGTGATTAGGGCTTGTGGTGGTGGCATGTAGTAAAGGTGGCGGCGTATCCATTTATACTGGATGCGTAGGTCTTTAATCGCAAGAACCGTTCTCGTTTTCAGATCCATCTCCTTCTATATCTTGATTTGCCGCCAGAGCTATAAATCTTTTTCGTCGCAGGTCGATTTTCTACATTGTGCTTTGATTTTTATTTGGTGATGGCTCATAGGTTTATGGTTTGCCATGCCTTTTATATTGGTGTTGTCGTCAGCCGTAACGTTTTGTTTGGTTGCGGTTTTGTTTCAGGTTCTTATTGAGTGTGGAGTCGATAATTTGGTTGTAGAGTTTGTTCTTAATCATGCTTCTCTCGTAGTCGATGATGTGGTCTTTGGAATCATAGTTTTGCTAGGTCCTGTTGTTAGAGTTCGTCTTTTAATGGCTTTTTGTTGTCGTGACATCTACTGCCTTCTCTTCGTCACTTCGGTTATGGGAGACGGTATCAAGTCGAGACATTGATTTCAATCTTCTATTCTTCTCTTGCGAGGAGGTTGCCAAGATTCAGTCTGTAGATGGCTAAATTTGTGCTTCGAGTGTCCTCGTGCAAGTATAGTTGATTTTCTATGGAGGTAAGGTTTCGGTCTTGTGCCTATTGCTTCTTGTGGTTATGGTCTCTTCGGATTTGGTTATGGATTAGTGGCTTGGCCCTATAATTGCTCCTTTCTGCGATCTTCTCTGCTAGCTGCTTCGGTCTTTGGTTCTTTCTGGATGCAGCTTTAGCTTTAAAAGGTTCTTTGGAAACTTGTAGAAGGGTCTCGGTTCAGTACCTTGCATTTGTGATCTCTTGTACCTTGTGGTTTAGTTTCTATTCTCGGTTAATGTTTTATCCGGTGTCCTTCGTTGAGGACTTCGTGTTTCGAGTTCTCCGTGTTCGTTGAGGACTTGATTTTGAGTTTTTCTTAGCTTTGTAATCCTTATTGTTCGTTTTAATAAAATCAGATGTCAAAAAAAACCCAACATCTTAAATAGTCCATATGTATGTTTAAAAAACAAATATCGTATAAATTAAATTTTTAAAAACAAATTTCATTTTTTTTATGCCTACATGATTTCATGTTCTGCGTCAACGAGGCAGTAGAATATTTGTTATGTATTTTGGACTATCCGTATAATGTAAGTTCTACTACATGGTATGCGTTCTACCGTATGCAGAACATATAGTTCATCATTCTCTATATCGTCTACTATATCCAGCACATAGAATCTACCACACTTACTATCCTCTACCAGTGTTGTAGAATATGTTGTCTGCAAATTAGTTCAAAATTTGCATAAATCTACAAAGTGAATACTCTAGTTTTCTAAAACAATATTTTTAAAATAGTTAAATATTTTGTTTTCCTTTTTCCAATTTCTTCTTGTCGTTCTTCTCCATCGCTTCTTCATAATTGTTTTCTCTTCTCTTTTTGGATTTTTAATTCTTTGTCCATTTGAATATCTTCTAACACAAAATTTTCTTCTGTATTAATATGTCACATATCTATGTGGGTATTATTAAGGAATGTTGGAGAGATTAGCTGCAAGTTACTATCTATGATTGTAACTAATTATCTTATCATTTTCATGTTTTGTATTTCCATTATGCTTTAAGATCAGACTATTTGGCATCTAGTTTCTCGCTTCTTCAAGTTATAATCGTAGTTTAAGATTAATATAAATATGTTTTGACCCCCAAGAAGAAAATATTTTCGCAAAAACGATATACTATAATAAAATCGTAAGTTTCTTCTATGTGTTTTCAAAAATTTCTCTTAATTAATCTTTACAATTTTAACAAATATAATGTTTTTTATGGGTTAATTAGTTAAATAACACTTTTGTGATATAAAATTAGGTAACTAACATGTCAGAAACTATATTAGGTAACTAGAAGAAAGAATTAAATACAAAACGAAATTATCCCTATATGAATCAATTGAATATAGTTGACTATTTCCGAAACTATAAGTTCTATTGATTTAAGAATATAATTAACTATTTTTGAGAAAATAGTTACTAATTTAAAAGCATAGTTAACTATTTTGAGAGCATAATTTGTCTACTCTACCGATTACATAACATAAATGCTTATATGAAAATAAAATTGTAATAGCTACTTATTTAAACAAAAATAGTTAACTAAATAACATAAATAGTTAACTATTATTAGAAACATTTCGACCAAAAACAAAAAAAAAACTATTATCAGAAACATTTAATACATATTTTACTCATTCCGAACATCGTCAACTATTATTAGAATCGTAGTTACCTATTATAATTTTCGAACATAGTTAATTATATCTATCTTAGTCTTTGTCAATTTTCAATAAGGTAAAAACGAAAAATCAAAACCTCATATTGTTACTACATTTTGATTTATTGTATGTTACATAATGAATTGGATACCCTTTAGATAATCTAAAGCGTAGTAATTTTGTTTTATAAAGCAAATTATAGAGTGCAATTTCCCTTCTTTTATAACATTTTGAATTAATAAATCTTCACTTCAGACGTGAACCATACATATTTTAGAGACAACTGCAAAAATGCCACTTTGAATTATCTTTTACAAATATGCCATTCTTGAATTATATTTTTACCAATATTCTACTTATAAATTCGTTTAAAAATATTATATCTCAAAATTCTCAATTTTAAAAAGAATTTGATCTCTAATGAACTTTAAACCTAAAAAACTAAATCATAATATAATATAGTTAATCCTAGCATAAATGACTTAAAATTTTGAAAAAGTGATAGTGGCATTTCTTTAAAATTCTCCACATTTTATTGACTGTTTTGCAACTGAAATATATTTTGTTTGTTATTGTTATTGCTTAATTTAACTTTTTTTTTTTTTTTTTTGTCAATATTGCTTAATTTAACTTAAATTTTGGATATAAAGCCATTGATTAATTTATGCGTAAAACTCGCGTGGGGGCCAATAAGAAAGAAGCGGATTGTTTTAAAATTCGGTGAACCCTAGAGAGAGAGAGAGAGAGAGTGGGGCGACCATAGCGACGAAGTATCGCCATTATTTATAAATACTGACCTGCGTCTGCCCAAAGAACGATAATCGTTCTCGGATTCGACTCTGTTTCGAGGTATGACTCCTTTGGAACCCTAGCAGAAATTTTGATTTTGCATAGTTGATGGTTGCGTGTTTAAGATTTCCGCTTCTGGGTCTTCTTGATTCTTCTTTCGTTAACTCTTTTGGGATTCGACAATTTTCACTCAACAAAAAAAGAAAAAGATACGCTTTAGGTTTGTATAGCTATGTGTACTGTGTTCTATCTTGTTGCTTCAAGTTTGGAGCATTGAGCTAAAGTTCTCAGTTAGATAGAGTTAGTTAGGCAATTTCTTGAACTTATAGATGTTTCTGTGCTTAATTAGTCATACATATCTGATTCTTTGTTTGAAAAAAACCTCTGTATATGTAAGTCTTTGGATTGATAATTTTGTTGCTTGCTTCTGGATCTATGTGTTGTTGGTTCATCAGTTTAAGTTCCAGTTTCTTGTTGATTGGAAATGTTTGGTTAATCTTATCTGCTTTTCAAATTAATGTAGAAAGCTGCGACCGTGAGGGTGTGATCTTACCACTGAAACTAATAGCTATCGAGATGAATTCGTATCCATCACGAAACCCGATGCTATCTTCCACAAACGCAAGCAAGGACGCAAGCTTGTCTACGGCTAATACTCATTGGTTCCGTTCCTATTTCCCTGTTCCAAAAACTACAGGCATTGATCTTTCGCAAGTCCCTCAAGAAAATCCTGCTGAAAGCGTCATGGTGTCGCACGCTTGTTTGTTTCCTCCTACTACTAGAGAATCCAGAAACGATATGGAACCCGTGAAACAGGATTCCGCGAATCAGTCTCCTTTGAAAGCTTTGAAGCCAAAACCGCAAAGGAAGAAACGCTCTGCATCCAATAAGTCACCAAGCATTCCCGAAACAAAGCGTGAGAAAAAGAATCCTGACATCAACATTGACATCTCAAGCTTTGATGTTTCCGGGGTTCCTTCTCCGGTATGTTCATGTACAGGAGTTCCAAAGGTTTGCTACAAATGGGGCATGGGCGGTTGGCAATCCTCGTGCTGTACCATCGACATATCGACATACCCTCTTCCAATGAGCACCAAAAGACCCGGAGCTCGTCTTGCTGGAAGAAAAATGAGCCATGGTGCTTATGTCAAGCTCCTTATGAGGCTCGCTGGCGAAGGCAATGACCTTTCTCAACCGGTTGACCTCAAGAGCCATTGGGCCAGGCACGGGACTAACAAGTTTGTGATCATCAAGTAGACGCTTCAATGAAGTTAGGTTTGGTATTAGGTTTTAGCGTTTAGCTCTTATGGTTTCCTTGCAGTCTTCTTTTTACAGTCTAGTATATATGTTCGTAGTGGCTTTAAAAGCATTAGGGAGATTCAGTTTCGATGATAAATAGGTTCTTGGTACTGCATTAATAGACCGTTTAGTTGGTTCTGGTCTTGAATTTCTTTTGGGTGTCGTAAAGTAGGAGATTTGAGGATCAATTAAGGTTCTTTCAGTTCTTTGCTGATTACATATTTCTTTTCTCAATGCAAATCAGAAGCACCAAGGCTGCTCTCTTCGCAACCCGGGATGGTGCATAAAAAAGGTCTTTATTTTGCTAGGCAATGATGAATATCTTTGATCTTCAATCTGAACAGATATTGAAGTGTTTATTTGTTCCCTCAGAAATGAGAAGTAGGAGATCACCGAGCAAAGCACAAACCGTGTTCTAAAGCCAAATCAAGAAAGCTTTATGATCAAGCCTTTCTTTATTTTCTTTTCTTTCCTTTCCTTTCCATTATCCAAATAACAGATCACTCTTGTTTCTTAGCACACACAATCTCTCATTTACCACAACCACTACTAACTATCGCAACACAACAAACACAACAGAGTTTTATATCGTAGACAATGTTAATTACATTAGTAAGATGATATGATGAAACCTTCTCAGAAAGCCGTATCATGGGAGAAGTACACGGTATTTGCTCTATGTATTTTATCCTTTTACTTGTTTCCCCTGAAGTAGATGTATATTTTCTGCAGAAAGCCCCAACAATGGTGGAAACACATCAAGGCAGGAACTTAGCGAGTTGTCTTGGTTTGGCATAGATTAGCACATATATTTATAGAAGAAAACAGGTAGACTTTTAACGGTTTTACCTGAAGAACCCACAGACTCAGAAGTGTCTCCAAGCAGAAAAGCGCAAAGCCAACAAAGTAGAAGATCTGCATTAGGAACCAAAGTTAAGCTAGGTAGCAACCATGGTTAACAGGAACTGACTTGACAACAAAAGTTTAGTCCGCTGTGAATATGAAAAGGAAGTCGTGGTTCATACCCCGACTAATAAACTGGCTGAGATTACATCAATTGCTGCGAGCACTCCCCTATAGAATAAAAGAGAACGAGGATCACTTGTCTCAACACATGCACTTACGTATACACAGAAACTAATAATCTGGGACAAGGTTTCATGAGGCGAAAGATTTAGTTCGATGGATGGTGAGGTTTTCTCTATCATCTTTCCAAATGTTTGGCTAGTGAAAACACGGACTAAGCTTCTTACCTTTTCTAGTTATAACTCTATATTTCAGTTCTATCAGAACAACTTTCTAAATGAGACCATTGTCAAACTAACTATACATGAAGCATTTTAGAGTTCGAGCATGAGAACAATTCAAAGAAGTGGAAAGGCTTACGTGAATGATTGTCCTTGAAAAATAATCGGAGGAGCAATGGCGGCAAATATGCAGAAGCCAATGTGAATCTGTCAAGAGCTAAGTTCAATTATACAGAAAACAATAGAGTATACCAGCATAGACTAAATTTTGAATCTAAAAATAATAGTTCTTTTCAGTAAACTCACCAGGTAGAAGAAGAAAAACCAACCAAACTTCAAAGCGCTGTCAGTCCTGCAACGTGATAAGAAAACAATTCAGTTATAGACACAGCTGACCAGAGACACAGTGCCAATATGACTCAGTCCAGGGATATTCAGATAAACGGGGCATCACCTCATTGCTCGGTAGAGAGGCCTGTACCATAATACATATGATATTGGACACCCAAGCAAGGCATAGATCGTGGCAAGAAAAAAGATTTTAACACCTGCCATTCAAATTTAAAACCAGTATTATCTAACCCAAATCTAAACACAACAACATAATATAGTTCCTTTCATAAGGTGACTTGTTATAGTAAAAAATTCACACCTCCGCCTTTAATCCAGCAGACTGTCACTGCAATGACATTGAATACAAGACACAAAACTATACCTGAAAATACAAAACTCAAACAGTAACCAGTGCATCAGTTCACTGCATAGGACTTTATACAGTTCATAAACAGGATAGATGGAAATCAATAAAACCTACCCAACCAACTAGCAAAGGCTAGATACTGCAGTTTTTGTGCATGAACTGGAATCTCGTTTGCAATGTCGTGGTGTATAATTGGGAATATGGGTGGCCAGTTTTTATCGCTTTTTTTCACGCCAGCTATGACACAATTCGATATGTTTCATTAGCGACAGACCGGCACAAGATTCAAAGTTTCTGTCATGAAGGGATTGTTGACTTACATTTAGCAATAGCTTCTTCTCTTCGTTTAATATCCTGGGTTAATCAGAGTCAAAGAGTTAAATGCCAATAAAAAGTGTGAATCGAACTATTAAGTACAGACTCAGTCAAGCTAGATCAGTGATACTTACCATTTCTCTCTTCCTAAGTTGTGCTTCCCAATCAGAAAGCTCTCTCTGTTTCTTTGAAGAGTCCTACACCATTAAACACAAATTTCAGAGAAATTCAATTGAGAATGTGCATGAGTGTAGCAATAATAATGTTCTTACATTCATCGTATCTAACGGAATATCGACTGTAGCATCGAGGTTATTGCCAAATCCAGCTGTCTTAGATGACGCAGGAACCCTTCCAGCTCCTTTCTGTAATAACAATATATTAAGACTACAAACTCGTAGCCGGCAAGAAACTTCAACAGCTACAAAAACTCCAACAATCTACCAATTCTAAAGACTACACTCTAAGTAACTTTAGACCGGATTACTCACAAACAGTACAAATTTCTGGCCAAATTCTAGCCTGATCGCTCCGATTCCAAAGAGAATGATCTATATCTTGATGTGGATCAGTTTATCGGTAAAATCCGGATTAAACATCCATCCGAAGATCCATCAACTCAAAACTTTTGTTAAGTTCATAAACACCTTGCTAGGGGTTTTACGAAAAAAAATCTAAAATCAGAAACGAGTGTTGATATGATTACAATTACAGTTACAGAGACTCCATATCTACTATAAATTCCAGCTCCAGTATAGTAATTAATGAAGACGAAATCGGAACAAGTTTTTCGAGATCTAAGATTCTTAAAACTCTCGCAACACACATAAACCTCAAAATCGCCATAGAAATTCGTTATAAGACGCATATCAATCATGAATCTGAAAGGAAACTCAAGCTAGAAATAGAAAGGCGAGAGTAGGGAAGAAGAGATAGATAGGAGAAGAAAGGCATTACCGAGAATGGATTGACGATTTCTTCATCTTCCTCGTCGAAAGGATTGGGATCGTGGTGGCGATTCATGATTCCGTTCAGACCCAGATCGTCGGAGATCTGTGGAGCGTAGAAGAAATGAAACAAACAGCACCGACCCAAGATAAACTCAGCTTTACTCTTCCTTCACTCGCTTTTTCAAAACGCGGGATTTCTAAACAACGATATTTACGATATTGCCCCTAAATGCTTTCGGGATGTCCCAATGAGAACAAATGGGGCCTGTAGGCCCACATCCTATAGGTGTTAATTGCAAGATTTAATTAAATATTTGTATTTGTTAGGTTTGTGTGTCAACAAGTTTATAAACGCATAAACAATTTAGGGTGTGTTTACAGTATTTTTTTTTTGTTAACTTGTCGTAATTCATAAATCATGATAATTGGCCTGACCAGTGACCACCATGTATAAAGAAGTTACAAAACTAGATAAAGCATGACGTTTAAAAGTGAAGTTAATTAGTTAAAATTCCTCAAAAAATAAATGCACAAGAGACTTTGGACACAGATTAATGCATAAGGATCCATGACTTGACCAAAGAAGAGAATTAGTCCACTTCTGTTTTCTGTGACGCGGAAGAGAAAAGGATGGTCAGCGACAAAGTCAGACTTGTGGACGATCTTCTCCAATGGCAGATTCAAACCCAAACATTGGATAGCTTCCGAGGCTTCGAAATTTAAACCAAATTTAAACCTTGGAATCTTGAGTTCTTTGACTTCTGCCCAGTGGCTAGGAAGGTCCTCGTCATCCCAGCATTGCAGGCAACCCATCTTTCGCATCAGGGAGATAGATTTCCATCGTGAAAATACGATCGTCTTCTTCGTAACCCCGTCCTTGTCTATATTCTAGATTGAGGATTTTGAAACCATCGTAAACATCGAGATGTGGCATGAAGTCACCGTTCATGAAGGGCACACGCACTTTGGTTCCATCAAGCCGGTAAAAGTCGGAATCTTCGGTCAGCGATGGATCAAATTCTTTATCCCATCTTCCGTTGAAGAACAATGCATTAGCAAATATGGAATCAGTCAATGGAGTAACAGATTTTGGTGGAAGAAGATCAGTGATGAGTCCATTTGTCTGCTTTTCAACCCATGAATTCACCTCTTCATTCACTTCATCAGCCTTTCAAAAATCAAACACAAAACAAAACAACCAGAAAAAAAAAAAGCAATCAACATCTTCTGATATGATTTCACTCAAAACCCTAAACGCGTGTTACTGAATAATCACTATTCTAAGCATGTTCGTATAAACCCTAGTAAATTCGTATCTAAAACGTTTTTTCGCTAAAATATTCAATTGAAGAGAGTTAGGTTACCTTGGTGCGAAAATCGACTTGATTGAAAGTAGCTTTGAACGAATTCTCCAAGAGTTCCGTGAAAGAAGGTGCGACAGAGAGAGACTTGTCGATCCAGAAGCCGTTTGCGGCCGAGATCATTGGGCCGCCACTTGCGGTACTGTCGGCGAGAACGGCGGTGATGACCTTGGAGGAGACGGCGTTAAGCTCATCGATCGAAGAAGCTTGAAGTAAGGAGAGGATCTGGTCTGCCGTGGCTCCCGGAGATCTGGCGGCGATAAAGCTAGTATCATCATGGTAACTTTATCTACGGGTCACCCTCTAGAGTGAATAGAGCAGAAGTGTGGAGAAAACTATCCAACATAAGAGCGAGTAGAGATTCAGCATGGTAATTATTGGGTGGTTTCAACAAAATCTTTGACCAATCAGAAAAAAGAGGAGGGCCTCCACGGCCGCCACTTAGTCCAACAAGAGGGACCGTAAATCTGTTAATTATAACCAAGATGTTGGTAGACTTGAGAAACATATTCGTCTTGATTTTTTCACCATTAGAAACATTATGTCCAGGAAGAGTTTAAATCTCAATTCCCTTAAGCGTCGATCTGTAAGGGTGTTTCTAAGCCCTTAACATTTCCAATTGGTTGTAATCATTAATAATGACTGGATGGTTTCTGGAAAACAATCAAACCCTTACAAGAGGAAGGTAGTATCACCTTAGAGGATTTAAAAGACTTAGCAGATTTTGAAGTTGGTGCAACAACTAAATATTCCTCATTAAGAGGCAAACTATGATGCTGAGAGGCAGGAGAAGGAGAGGTTGTTTTGTTATTTTTCTTTGGTGAGGTCACCTTATGGGCAAAGGTACGTTTCTGGTATTAGGGCTAGTCAAAGGCAGAGGAGGTTCCTTCCGTTTGATTCCAGGCTTTCATGTTGATTTCTTCTTTATTCCTCTTTTTTTTAATGCCAAGTTTCCTCTCAGAAGCATGAGGCCCAAGACGTGAGGCAAATTGGGATGTTGTCCCTACCAGAGAGGAAAGATCCTAGATTGTAGCTTCAGAGGAAAGCTCTGCTCTAACTTGCTATCTTATTCTTCAAACCGATTGCCCATTATGGATTTTGGAATCCGTAGGCGTATGTGAGGTTGACACAAGGTCTCGTCCATCTCTAGGGAGAAGTGTCTCATCATTAGATTGCACTAGTAATCCCGATTTAAGTACTCTGTTTTTGGGAATCCAGGGACAAAGAGAGGCGAGTCCTAATTGATTTCTTCTCTTCTCTTGGTTGAGCTAACTCAATTCTTTCTAGAGCTGGGCGTTTATACTTTGCATTACTTGATCCTGCAAGAAGATCTTGGATACCTTGTTAACTTGGTGTTGAGGTTGTCATTTCCTCTCCATTAGTCCTCATCATTGGGAAATAAGCTCTATGAGAAGAGGAACCCTCATATCTATAAGGGATAGAATGACTATCTCTTCCCAGTGAGGCCTTTTTCATGGTAGTGGCGAGTGTCCTTTTGCTTATGTCTAGTGAAACAGTCCTCATTATATCGAGGAAGATATCCTCCTGATGGCCGAGTAGCTGGATGTCTTGCTTCCTCCTTATGAGAATAGTTTCTCTTGTTATCCTCTCTGTCTCTACCATAATATTGATGCTCCTGGATCTTAGGTGGAGATCGATGGTAGGAGAAAAACCTCCTTGGTGAGTAAGCCCTAGCATGGGATCTGCTCACATATCTTTTGGGAGATGAAGCCTTATGTAAGTGAGGGAAGTCCCTGCTTTCATGTCGACGGGAGTCATGACGCCTTTTATCTACCTCAAGGCGGGATAGAGTGTTCTGTTGACTAATTCTCATCTCATGACTAGAGGACTTAGCTTCAGGTGAACGGCAGTGATCTTGTTCATGGAGTAGGGATAAACAGAGAAAAATACTTCTCAAGCTTGAGGTATTCAAATTCCAAAGTAGCTTCCTCTCCTTGGGGGAAAGTAAAGACTTCTTTCATAATAAGTGGTTTTTAGAGCATTGACTTCAACAAGGACACTGCCTTCATCTGTGTTATATTTTTGGAAGCGTCCTAGATTTTTCCCAATAGCTTCAAGGATATTCGGCTTCCAATAGTGGAGAGGGAGATCATGAATTTTGATCCAAAAGGGAATGAAATTAGGGAAAGAGTCAGACACCACTGGTTCCCATCGTTGGATGACTAACATCCATCGCTTATAATGGAAAAGAGCTCTTCGCAAGGCCTCTTGGAGATCGTCCTCCGATTGAAACTTGAAGCTGAAGCATTCTCGACCCAATTATCTTCCTTCTATTCTCCCTCGGAGACCCCAAAGCTGGGGCATGAAGTTTATTACCGCTCGAGGAGTTGGATCTCAGGATTTGTAACTCTACCTATTAAGGTGAGACGGTTTTCCTCGATGAGATCATAGTTGTTTAGTTGTGGGAGTCTGGTAGGAGTTTCTTTGGTCCATCTGTTGTGACTAGGAATTCCTTTACCTTTTTCTTCTCGGGAGTATCGATGAGCCATGACAAGGGAAGTGATGATGGGAGGAGAGAGGAGGCGAAGCCCTTGATTTATAAGGGATCTGAGATGAGGCGGTGTGATAGACAAGTAATATTGAGGAAACCCTAGATCTAGGGTACAACAGCAGAGGAGATCGTAACGTGGACTGCACCAAGCAGTAAGGATGGTCACAAGGAGCGTGAAAATAGGCCGAAGCGATCGAAACAAACAACGAGAAAGGTTGCGCTCAACGGATGAAGAAGGAGAAAAACTCAGAGAAGTTGCCTTAAACAAAAACCCCTAGGAGTGCCGTCCGCTATTAACTGATTTAATGAAGACTATTTGCATAATAATCTATACTATTAATTGGCAAAACAAATATACACCGGTTGACGCTAAAATGAAGAGATCTAACACTCTAAAGAAAACGAATTGGTGTGTTTTCTTACTTCTGAAGAAAATAGTCTTTTTTCTTAATTATTATAAAACACAAAAAGGGATTTGACCACGTAAAAGCATTATAATATTCTGAAATAATCTTTCTAATTACCAAAGAAGAAAACCGACAAATTAGTTACATAAGTAGAGTTGGGGCCTCTTGAGGGTGCGGCATAGCTGCTTTTCGTTACGGTCGTGTGCTTGTCTTCAGCTCTAGTATCAGTGGTAAACTTTTGTCTCAATTTACCGTGAATATTGCTTGTGATGATAGAGAACAATGTTGGATGCAAGTAGTGGAAATCTCGCTACATTCAGTTTATTTAATTTGATTTCTGTTTTTATGTAAGATGTAGTAATGGATTGGTTTTTTGACTCTTTGTAATCCTTTTATGAAATAAATAAAATCGAATTTTAGATGCCAAAAAAAAATGGTTACATACGTAGAGTTCATCACCAAGTCTTTAAACGAATGCAATAATTTTTTTACTAAACACTTGAGGGCTTGAGCTGGTTCAAATATCTTAACTTAACTATTATTAATGGTGGTTGATAAAAAAGAAGAATGAAAATATTATTCCTTTTGTTCCACAAAACATGATGTTCTACCATTTTCACACTTATTAAAAAACACTTAATATTTAATAATAAATATATTAATTCTTTCACAAAACCACTTTTCTATAACTATGATCCAATAGTATTCAAAATTTTTCATTAAATACTTTTGAAATTTGCGATTTATTAGTATTAACTAATAAAAAAAGGTAGAACATCATCTTTTGTGGAATTTATAAAAAAGCTAAAACATCATGTTTTATAGTATTATTAATAGTCAAATTAGAATAACCTACTACTACACTGATTTGTCCCTACCGAAAAGAAAACTATAACCTACTACTACATTGATTTGTCCCTACCGAAAAGAAAACTACTACATCGATTTGTAACATTCCTGATGTGAATTGCATGAATACTTTATTCTGTAAAGAATAATATAGCTGGACCAGAAAACATTGATGTTGTATTATTAGCCAATAAGGGAATTATTACATTTTTATAAGTCAATGAATCATCAATAATATTAATTTTCAAACCCATAGAAAAGTTGATGGAGAAAATTCTAGAAGAGAAAGAAAGAAAGAAACCCATAAGTAACAGAGAATCTGTTCAAGCCAAACAAAGTTCAAAGTTCAAAGCTCAAAGCCAAAAAAGCATTTATCATCAGTCCTCTCAAATAATATTCTGTAAGATTTAAAGAAACCATCTTTGTGGCTGCTTTTGTTATTCTGCTTTAGTGATTTGCAGAACCTATACTCTTCCTACAAGTTTCTTTCTTTCTTCTACTGTTTCTCCTGTCTGTTTTATCTGGAAACAAAATCAAAATCAAAATCAAAATCAAGATCAAGAAGGATTCTTCTTTTCCAAGAAACTGAATTTAAAAGTATGGTTGGTATTTTCTCCAAATTTTCTGTTGGTAGAAGCGGCCATAGACGAACACAGAGTGCTATCGTAAGCTCCCTATCCTATTTGCTTGCTCATTCCAATAGTAGTTTCATCAGCTTTTGAGTTTGAAGAAATCAAGTTTTTTTTTGTTTTTTCACCTCTTAATTTTAATAATTTGCTTTTGATGTTGAAGTTATATGGAACATAAGATTCTGTTCTGCTATATTTTTGCTTAGCTTTATGTTCATTGTGATTTCTTCTTATTATGATGCTTCTCTAGCAGATTTGTTTTTTTTTGTTTTTCGTCGTTCTTGGATCAAATCATCTTGAGATGTTTATATAGCTTTGCTCTTTTTCTATGATGAATCTTTGGAGGTCCTTTCATTAGTTCAAGCAAAACCATACTCTCCGTTCATAATCTGATGTTGTAACGTAGTGCCTTTTTAATATTACGCTATGGTTGAATCTAAGAACGTCAAAGGAAAAAGATTTTTGCTTCTTTCAAATCCATAAATTGGTTTCAAGCAATACTTGACATGAATCTTGTTTTATGATCAGGGTGAGAGAGGAGCATTGCCTCCAAGTGATCATGTTGCTTCACCTAACACTGCACCCACTTCAACCCATGGGATTGAAGAAGCAACAGAATTTAAACCCGTTGAACACCCGATGGAGCCCTTGGACAACGATCAACCGATCCAATGTCCACTCCCCGAGTCATCCATTCTCAATGTATGATCCTTACATCAACTGTTTCTTGAAATTCCAAGAAACAAAAACAAATAATTTATTTATTGTGGAAGCTTAACTCTTTTTGTGATTCTTCATAAGCACAGGACGGGAAAATCTGGAAAGAGAGAGTGTCGGCGTCAATGAGGAGGCGTGGCGATTTGGCGATTGTTCAAGATGTAATGAATGAAGTAACTGATGGCTCTATAACAAAAGCATCATCACAACCTATTCAATCCATTCCCAACCGTTTGATCTTACCTTCGCTTAGTGCGCCTGAACACAACATGCTTAATCTACTAGAAGAATGCAAAGCATCCGGTAGTACCTAAGAACCGGAGCTGGTCTATACTCTCTTTAATCCTGTGTGTAAGAACAAAACCAAATCATAGTGAATGTTATATACTTTTCTAGTTAATTAAATTCCTCAAGCTCATGCCTCTCTGTACAAATCATAATAGATACTTCCCCAATTAAGACCGCTACGCAATCCTCATAGTAACTTGCATCACACACAACACAAATTTTCCACTTGAAGCATTCAAACAAATTTGAATCAAACAAATTCATGGATAAAATGAATCAATAAATAAAGCTCATCTCATTGTCAGGAAAATTACATAGCTGTAAAAAAACGCCGAGAATTAACTAACTACAAATCTCTAAACAAGATCAAATTTTCTCCCAATTTTCATTTTCTGTTCATATCACATTCTGATTATCTTCCAAATCTCCAAGGAGGCGAACAAAATTCTGACTTTGTCTATACTTGTGTTGTTGTGTTAAAGAAGATTAATATTTTGGTCTCTTTTTCCTCCCTTTAGAGGTATTGTGTTTGTATCCTGTCTCTGTTCTGCTCCCACCATGTCTTGGCATGCACTTCCCCAAACCGTTCCCGACTGCAAACACCCGGTTCGACTTGGTTAATGCTTAAACCGCCAATGATTCGGTATAGAAATGCTCAAAAAAACAGTACTCTAGTCTAGTTTTCTAAACACTTTGGACTAAACTTGGTATTAACTAATCAATGCAGCCTAACCAATGTTATGTTAATCGGTTTACCTGAATCTGACACGGCGTAGTTCTCTGGTCCCGTCTGGTAACTGTCTGATGGTAATGTAAACCCCTGGCTCGTCCTCTTCGATCCACTCCGCTTGCATTTCACTAGCGTTACTGATGGAAGGCGGTTCGTCCCTCGATGAGGTAGTGGTTCGTGCTGCGTCCATTGGAGGTCCATAGAAATGATGTGGGATGCTTCCTCCTTGAGGTCTAAAGTTGTTTCTTGGAGTCCAATCTCTGCTTTCTCTTGCCGATTCGATCCTTGTGTAAGTCGAATCTCTCTGCGACTGACCAAGAAACAAACACAAGTCCAAGGCTCAAGAGAACATTCACACAATAAGATTATTTGAACATTACAAATCTTTATGCTTATGTTGCTTGAAAGAGTGATTTATTTTACCTGGTCCTCGGATCTACTCGGAGTTTGAAGGGCTTGACGATTAAATCTCTGAACATTGTAAAGCTCAACAATTCTATCGTAGTTCTCACCCCACCATCTCTGAGCTTGCCATTTATCGAATACCTCCCGGCTTCAACAAAGTAAATATCAAGATACTAATACCACAAGAGATGGATATTGCGTATAAGAAGAGGAGTTTATGATGGATATGATTAAAATACCTGAAACGTATCCGTTTAAGATCATTTCCACCATTAGGAAGCGAGACGAACGTAATGTGAACACCGGGCTCTACTTGAGCCATCCACTCTTTCGGCTCATCGTCTTCTAATACTACATCACACGATTGAGCGGAGATGGATTCGCGTTCATTGCCATAGATTGATGTAAATCTCGAGTCTGACCGTCCAGCTTGATGGTGGGAAGAGCTAGTGAAGTCCCAAGCAGGAGTGGAACTTGTACTTCCACCCATATAAGGATATGGAACACTATCCGACGCAGTATCAAAATCCGGATACTTTCTCTGTTCTTTCCTCAAGTTGCTGCTCGAGGATCCCGAGATTGGTTTCGATTGTTTAGAAGAACCCGATAATTTCGACGCCATATCTTTGATCTGCATAGCATCCGTACCAAAAGAAGCTGATTAATGTAAAATCTTAAAACACAACATATTATCAAGTCAACATAGTATAAAGTCTTGTGTGCCATGAAAACAATGCATCAAGAAATGGATAATTTTTCTTATATCTCAACTAAGAAAAAGGAGTCCACTATAATCATTTCATAAAAGAGAAGAAATAAAGCTAGGAAATCTGCTAATAATTTGAAACATTAAATATACTTCATCTTGTCTTCTCCATGAATAGAACATAATCATAACTCCTTCCTGTTTTTCTTTATTTGGTTCTTTTGATTTACTAAAATAATTGCCCCACCACAACTTCTTCTTTTATTTTTATTTTCTCCTGTATCCACTAGAACTTATTCTAGGATACAGATCAATCTTCAATAACAAGCAAAAATCATGTTCAAACAAGGCGTGACTCTAATAGCCTTTTCCCAAAAAATATTAATAAATTATTATTATTATCCACTAACATAGGTTTTTTCTAAAAATATCATTTTTTGAGATTTTGCTAGATTGGTTTATATCACTGTACTAATTGTTACTCCATTTTATGTCTAGTCACATACAAAGGAGAAAAATAAACACTGACATAAACCTATTAAAAGGAGAGATTTTGTAAGAGATTCCAGGGAAGTGATGTTGCATCACAATAAGAATCTTGTATAAAGATCCCAATTTTGTCTGTAACCTACCTCTCAACAACAGTAACCTCTCTACTACTATTTTGTGTACTGAACTCTATACTTTTTGTACTTTGATAGCCAAATTTTGAAATGTTAAGAATTCTCAATAAAAAAGAAAAAAGATTTTGAAATGTTTTTAACATATAAAAAAAAAAGAGCTTAAGGATCAACAAGTAAAGAATAGAGAGAAAGAGACCTGTGTAGTTAGGCTTTTAACGGCTTCTTTAGTGTTGGGAGTTGTGTTTCCACGCGCTCCATCTTCGTCTTCCTCACCTCCGTCTGCCATTTTCGTACAATTTATGCAAGTAAACATCTTTGCACTTCTTCTTTATGTTCTCTTCCTTTCTTTAAACCCTGTAAGTAACCATAAACAGAATGTTTAAAAATTTCACAACTAAATTGTGATCACAATTACTTAAAGCAATGAGTTGGAGAAAGCTGATTTATGTAATTTAAGCCCATAAAGATTAAAAAATCAATATTCCAAAAAAACTTCATGAAATTAAGGAACTCAAATAAAATATTAGAGTTTTATACATTTAATAAATACTAGAAAACAAGCTATGAAGGTTCATAATTAGGGGCAATAAGCATGATAAAGACAAAAGTGTTCAAAGATTAACTTGGGGATCAGAGAAGAGAGGACCCCAAGAAAAAAAATAAATTAAAGGATTGTCCTAGCACCTGAATAGATCACATTATAATCTTTGGAATAATAAAAAATGTTTTGGAATATGATCATGATAGAGACAGCCGTATTTAAAAAAAAATTGAAAAATATTTCAAATTTTTGTTTTTATAGAAAGTGGTCTAAACAAAGAGGCCAAAACTGAGTGTGTAAATGCTTTGTTGAGCAGCAATACCAGTAAAGACCCCATTTCTCGTCACACACAAATCAAAAGTTTTTAAAGAATATTTTTTTCTTTTGGCAAGCCGAAGTTTTTGTTGAAAGTTAAACATGATTTTGGATCAAGGTTAATTATTGGATCAATAATCCAATATTCTAATATTGGGCCAAACCCAATACTTGGTCCATGTTCTAGAGTTTTCTCTAGAAAATATCTAAATCTCCACCTCCTTAAAATGTTCTAGAATATAGTAGAGAATAAGTATCTAGATATTTCTATGAAACGGCATTCTTTTCCAAGTCCTGATGCTTACAAAGAGCAACTACGACAATTGGAGTCTAAGGATGACGGCGATTCTAGGTGCACATGACGTGTGGGAGATAGTCGTTAAAGGCTACGTTGAACCGGAGAACGAAGGTAGTGTATCTCAAACTCAAAAGGATAGTTTGAAAGACTCAAGGAAGAGAGACAAGAAAGATCTCTGTCTAATCTATCAAGGATTAGATGAAGACACGTTTGAGAAAGTCGCGGGAACAAAGTCGGCCAAAGAAGCGTGGGAGAAGCTTCGAACCTCTTACAAGGGAGCGGAGCAAGTTAAGAAGGTACGTCTTCAAACTCTAAGAGGAGAATTTGAAGCGTTGCAAATGAAGGAAGGTGAACTCGTCTCCAATTATTTCTCAAGAGTCTTAACGGTTACTAATAACAATAAAAGAAATGGACAGAAGTTAGATGAAGTAAGAATCATGGAGAAGGTTCTTAGATCGTTGGATCCAAAATTTGAGCATATTGTCACCGTTATCGAAGAGACAAGGGAGTTGGAGGATATGACAATGGAGCAACTTTTTGGATCCCTACAAGCGTATGAAGAAAAGAAGAAGAAAAAGGAAGATATTGCCGACCAAGTACTCAAGATGCGGATTGATGAAACTAAATAAGAGAGCGGTCGAAGCCAACAAAGACGTGGTGGTGGCCAATTCCGAGGACGAGGTCGCGGATATGGAAATGGACGAGGTTGGAAACCATATGAAGACAATACCAACCAAAGAGGAGAAAGCTCTTCAAGAGGTCGTGGAAGAGGAAATCCAAAACCAAGGTACGACAAGTCAAATGTTAAATGCTATAATTGTGGGAAGTTTGGACATTATGCTTCCGAATGTAAAGCTCCTCACAACAAAAGAGTTGAAGAGAAGGCAAACTATGTTGAAGAAAGAAGCGGCGAAGGAGATATGTTGTTGATGGCGTGCAAGAATGATGGAAAGGAAGAAAACCACAAGTGGTTCCTCGATAGTGGTGCAAGCAATCACATGTGCGGGCGAAGAAGCATGTTCGTGGAGCTTGATGAATCGGTGAATGGAAACGTGGCTTTAGGAGATGAATCGAAGATGGAGGTGAAAGGTAAAGAAAATATTCTCATCCGATTGAAGAATGGAGATCACCAATTTATATCCAACGTCTACTATATTCCAAGCATGAAGACCAACATCTTGAGCCTTGGACAACTCTTAGAGAAAGGTTATGATATTCGCTTAAAAGATAATCATCTTTCTATAAGAGACCAATGAAGCAATCTCATTACCAAGGTGCCGATGTCAAGAAACCGAATGTTTGTTCTTAACATTCAAAGTGACATCGCGCAATGTCTCAAGATGTGCTACAAAGAGGAATCATTGCTTTGGCATCTTCGATTCGGGCATCTCAACTTTGGAGGATTAGAGCTACTTTCAAAGAAAGAAATGGTGAGAGGTTTGCCTTGCATCAGTCATCCAAATCAAGTGTGTGAAGGGTGTTTACTTGGAAAATAATTCAAAATGGGTTTTCCAAAGGAGTCAAGTACAAGAGCTCGGAAGCCGTTGGAACTCATACACACAGACGTGTGTGGTTCGATTAAGCCAAAATCACTCGGTAAAAGTAACTACTTTTTTCTTTTTATTGATGACTTTTCAAGAAAAACATGAGTTTACTTTTTAAAAGAAAAATCAGAAGTTTTTGAAAATTTTAAAAAGTTTAAAGCCCATGTCGAGAAGGAAAGTGGCCTTGTAATCAAATCAATGAGATCTGACCGTGGAGGAGAGTTCATGTCCAAAGAATTTTTGAAGTATTGTGAAGATAATGGCATTCGAAGACAGTTGACGGTGCCGAGATCCCCTCAATATAATGGAGTAGCGGAAATGAATAACAGAACAATACTTGAGATGGCGAGAAGCATGCTCAAAAGTAAGAAACTACCAAAGGAGTTTTGGGCAGAAGCAGTTGCATGTGCGGTTTATCTTTCAATCTCCAACAAAGAATGTTTTGGGACAAACACCACAAGAAGCGTGGAATGGAAGGAAGCTCGGGGTCTCTCATCTTAAAGTTTTTGGAAGCATTGCTCATGCTCATGTGCCGGACGAGAAACGGAGCAAACTAGATGATAAAAGCAAGAAGTACATCTTCATCGGTTATGACGCCAACTCCAAAGGCTACAAGCTCTACGATCCTAACACAAAGAAGACGATCACAAGCAGAAATGTAATCTTTGATGAAGAAGGAGAATGGGATTGGAGATCAAATGACAAAGATTACAACTTCTTTCCACATTTTAAAGAAGAAGACTTAGAGCAACCAAGAGAGGAGCCCATTACACCACCAAGTTCACCTACACCGAGTTCTCAAGAAGATGAAAGTTTGAGTGAAAAAACACCACGTTTTAAAATGCTTGAAGAGATATATGAGGTAATTGAAAATCAAGACAATCTTACCTTATTCTATCTATTTGTGGATTGTGAGCCCATGAACTTCCAAGAAGCCATGGAAGAGAAGACATGGAGAAATGCAATGGATGAAGAAATCAAGGCTATACAAAAGAATGATACTTGGGAGTTAGCATCACTTCCAAATGGGCACAAGGCGATCGGTGTGAAGTGGGTGTACAAAGCAAAGAAGAACTCTAAAGGAATGGTTGAAAGGCACAAGGCAAGATTGGTGGCAAAAGGCTATAGTCAAAGAGCTGGTATTGACTATGATGAGGTATTTGCTCCTGTCGCCCGTTTAGAAACTGTTCGACTAATAATTTCATTAGCGGCTCAAAACAGCTGGAGGATACATCAAATGGATGTCAAATCAGCCTTCTTAAATGGAGATCTCGAAGAAGAAGTTTACATTGAGCAACCACAAGGCTACATAGTCAAGGGAGAAGAAGACAAGGTCCTAAAGTTGAAGAAAGCGCTTTATGGCTTAAAACAAGTCCCAAGAGCTTGGAATACTCGGATTGATAAGTACTTCAAGGAGAAAAACTTCATCAAGTGTCCATATGAGCATGCACTCTATATTAAAACTCAAAGCAAAGATATATTGATCGCATGCTTATATGTAGATGACTTGATATTCACCGGTAGTAATCCAAGCATGTTCGAGGAGTTTAAGATGGAGATGACGAAGGAGTTCGAGATGACTGACATTGGATTGATGTCTTACTACCTTGGGATTGAAGTTAAGCAAGAAGACAATGGAATCTTCATTACTCAAGAAGGCTATGCTAAGGAGGTACTTAAGAAGTTTAAGATGGATGACTCAAACTCAGTTAGCACACCAATGGAATGTGGAGCTAAGTTATCAAAGCATGAAGAGGGAGAAAGTGTGGATCCAACACTCTATAAGAGTTTGGTAGGAAGTCTACGCTACTTAACGTGCACTAGGCCTGACATCTTATATGCGGTCGGAGTTGTTAGTTGCTACATGGAGCATCCAACAACAACTCATTTTAAGGCGGCTAAGAGGATTTTTCGCTATATCAAAGGTATTATAGACTTTGGCTTATATTACTCTAGCTCTAACGATTACAAGCTTATTGGATATAGCGATAGCGATTGGAGTGGCGACGTAGATGATCGAAAAAGCACAAGTGGCTTCGTATTCTATATTGGAGATACGGCTTTCACGTGGATGTCGAAGAAGCAGCCGATTGTAACTCTTTCTACTTGCGAAGCGGAGTACGTAGCAGCCACTTCTTGTGTTTGTCATGCCATTTGGTTACGAAACCTCTTAAAGGAGTTGAGCTTGGCACAAAAAGAGCCAACGAAGATCTTTGCGGATAACAAGTCAGCAATTGCTTTGGCGAAGAACCCAATCTTCCATGATCGAAGTAAGCACATTGACACGCGCTATCACTACATCAGGGAGTGTGTCACCAAGAAGGAAGTGCAATTGGAGTATGTGAAGACGAATGATCAAGTTGCTGATATTTTCACCAAGCCACTTAAGCGCGAAGACTTTATCAAGATGAGGAGTTTACTTGGAGTAGCAGAATCAAGTTTAGGAGGGGGTGTTGAAAGTTAAACTTGATTTTGGATCAAGGTTAATTATTGGATCAATAATCCAATATTTTAATTTTGGGCAAAACCCAATACTTGATCAATGTTCTAGAGTTTTCTCTAGAAAATATCTAAATCTCCACCTCCTTAAAATGTTCTAGAATATAGTAGAGAATAAGTATCTAGATATTTCTATGAAACTATCTAGATAATGGTAATAAAATATAGTTAGAATTCTCTAGATCTAGGATTAAAATATTCTAGATATTTTGTATCTTGGAGGCTATAAATACCTCATTCCCCCTTCATTTGTAATCAAGTTGTTCCAACAAAAGTTTCTAAATAATAAAAACCTTCTACTTCCTAAAAATTATATTCTCTCCAAAATTCCTCAAATACTTTCTCCATCTCTTTAAACTTTTATTTCTGACATTTAAATATATGTATTTTGAGCATAAGTGAAAGAAAAAAAAAACAAATAATAGGTTTTCACCTGAAAGAGACACTCGAATTTCTTTTATAACCCAACAAGTAAAGAAATATTTTGCAACAAAATGGAATCTTTACCAGTCACGTGTTTTGTAGAAAAGAAAGAGCTAGCCTAAAACCAAGGAAGAAAAAAAGAGTTGGGGAAGAAGAAGATGGACCAATCTAATAATGCATGTCGAAAAAAACACATGAAAGTACGAAAAATAATCGAAGATTAACACCCAAATTGATTTTTTTTTTTTTAAGTCTTAGGTATATATTGAATGGAATTAAATTGAAGTATGGGTTTACTTTACTTACCTATGTATGGATGTCTGGAGGTTAAGCGTGTTTGTCTGAAACTTGAAGAAGATAACTTTTTTTGTTTAACTGTTGTGTTTGGGTCGTGAGCTCTGTTCCTATAAATAGCCCATCAAAAGCTACAGAGATTTAGCAGCGTTACAGACAGTAGTAATCAAGAGTAAATGCGAGAGCAAAAGGACGAAACGTAATTCATCATCATGAATAATAAAAGCTTTTAAATTTATTGGACAAATTACAATAACAAAAACAAAAAATCAACAAATTCTTCTTTTTTTGCTGTCTAGTAAAAGCAAAAGTAAAGTAAGAACACACAGTGGTCAAAAACCAGAGAAACTTTTGAAATGAATTTTCTTTTGAAGATTGTGGTAATTAATACTATTTTCCCAGGAAAATCTGATTCGCTCTGCGAGAAAATCTTTTCACCAGGAGTAATATGTTTACCCTTTAATCATGGAATGATAAAGAAAACAACGATTCGAATCAATCACTCAAATAAGATAACGAAAAAGAATGCAACAGTTAAAAAGCAAGCATCAAATGAAAATTAGTGACCATCTAAGAGAAAATTGTTGTGTTGTACCTGATGATCACAACGTCTTCTTCGAGCGAAATCAAATTCAGATTCTGAAAGTAATCTACACTCTCCTCGGAGCAAATATTACTCGGGAAAATTTTCCGATGAGAAATTTGTAAAATCGCAGAAACACCTCTTTAAAAAGGGCAATGGGATCAAAAAAAAAAAATCCGGGTAACCGGGTCACCCGGTATGGAGCTCCGGTTTTTGGTGTTAAGGAAGAAGACGGAGAGAGAGAGAGAGAAGAAGAAGAAGGTATTTGGAAGAGGCCCGTGGGTAATTTATACAAGTAGAAGAAAATTTAGATTTAGTAAACGGCGTTACAACGTTAGATAGTTACGCCGTGAGTTGTTGACGGAGATACCTTTTTGAGTAACGATGAAATTTGGTCTCGAGAAGAGACGGCAACGAGGGCCCATCGTGTTTTGCCGGTGACGGAGAAAAGAGAGAGGGAGGGTTCCTTACTTGTGCTAGAGTAGGGTACGTGGCGGTTTTTAATTGGCTGAGGGTAAGCTGAAACGGGTCCGGTTACGGTCATTGATACACAAATTCACTGATATATATTTGACAGGCCACGGGAATGGTCGCATCACATCGTTTTTGGTTTTGTTCGTCTCTTCATCTAAGTTTTATAAATTTGTTTTCAGTGTTTTGTCTTGTTTTAGAACATATTTTTTTGGGATAAATTTTGTGTAATAAATATTTGAAACTTGTGTTGTCCATTTTCAGGACGAAAAATCCGTTCTGATTTGTACTGTACATGTTCCATATCCTTTGTCACTCAAATATCAGTTTACTTTATTTTAATGTTTATAAAAACATATATACAACATGAGATGTGATTCCGAAAGATTTGATTGAATATTTAAAATTTTTAATTGATGATAAAAAAAAATTATCCGTAAATTATCGTAAATTTTCTTTAATTTTTTAAAAAAATTTGATTTCTTCTAAATTATCCGTAATACTTGTCCTAAAGGTGACATTCACCTAAATTAGTGCGAATTTGGACAGTAATTTTACCATGAATTTTCTGAACTCAATTCCTTATTCAAGTTCTCAGTCACATATCTTCATGAAAATATTTTACATTATGTTTTTTTTTTTTAATATAGGAGTTAAATATTTTCCTCTCTTATCTGCTAATTTCCATTTGGATACTCAAAATGAAAGCACTCTAGCTTGAAATGATTTAAACAGGACAACAAACAAGGAAGTAAAATCCATATAGCCCCATAATCTTGGTTAGGAAGGCCCAAAATAAGAACCAACCATTGTAGCTAGAACTATCTTGCCTTATGATCTTCTTGTCATTTGAATCGATTTGTTCATGAGTGAAGATTTCAATGCCTCACTCATATGTTTCTTCCTCGTGTTGAGTGAAGAAAATCACTTGTTTTTGGACAAATGCATTAGGAGCTGTGGAATTTACTTTGATCGTATTAGCCGTAATTAGTCTTTGGATTCCACCAGATAACAAGATGCATATACTATGCGCTGGGAAACTAAAGACGATATTCGATGGGAAAGGCACGGTTGAGTTCCTCGAGATTGCGAAACTTATGACTCAACATTTTACCAAGTCTGCTTGATTCTCGCATTGCATAACCCTAACAAAGGTTTAGCTTATTATCTTTAAGAATGTGCAAGTGGAACTGTGCGATATTTACTCCTTGTCTATCTCAATATGACATACACTATCAGGGCCGCCCTGCGTTGAATCCCAAAAAGCAAAGACGTTAGGCATCAGATTTATATTTGTTTTAAGAGCATCAGTTCTAGTAATGTTTCCTTTGGTGTAGTTGTATAAGTGCAGCTTAGGTTCCCTCTCACGTGCGCTGTTCGAAGCCAACTAACGTGATTCCATTTATTTTTTAATTCTAATTTTAAATCGTTTAGACTAAAAAAGGAAAAATTATTAATTGAATTAAAAAAAAATTCTCCGGAAGACGATTCTTCTTCTTCTAATCTTCCTCGTCAAGTTCTTTTAAATATTAAAAGTAGAAAAACTTATGGACAAACTAAACATGAAATTTAGTGCAAGCCTTCTTAGCCCAGTGATTTAACTAAAGGGTTCAAAAATTCTTCTACACCTACATGTCCGTGATGGATAAAAATTGAAAGATTAAGGTATATGGAGGATTCAATTCAACAATACAAGGATTAAGACTTTACAAGTTAAAATTGAGAAATTTTGTTATTTATGTGTTGCTCTATTATATTTCTTCTCGGTTTTCTTTTTTGTTACATTGGTTTTTGAGTGTTGTTATGAAGCTTTTGTTTCTGAGGTTCTCCTATTTGGTTTATAGTAAAGGCATCATTTTTTTAGTTTGAGTTAGGCATCATACAACCTGGGCCGGCCCTCTACAGTATATTATGGCACACAATATATTGCAAAATAACTAAGATCATTTATTGAAGTATAATCTCGAGTAAATTTTCTATAAATAAACACGATTTTCTGTGTCCACACCTATAGTTATAACATGATACACATCGATTTAAGAGAAAAAACGAAAAAGAGTTTAGTAAAAGGTAGTAGCCGTCAGAAAAAAAATTAAAACTCATCAAGTGTGTCCTTGTGAGCCAAGAAATCAAGTGTAAGCTTCTTCTTCTTGGAGTATCAGAAACGGGGATGATCTTCTTCCGGTGTCTGTGGAGGAACCGGTTTCCAACCGGGTTTCTCGTCCCAGTAAATATCGTAGTAAATGTGCCCTGGTGTCTTGTTCTCTTCACAACACCATATTCCCAAGTATCTCTTCACCCGTTTTCTGAATTTCTCTTCTCGCCCCTGCGCACAAACCAGATTAGGTCAGATCATATTTACATATCTAACTGTTTCACGGTTCAAACATCTGCTTGCCTTGTCGGAGAATCCGATGAAAGCATCTTCAATCGAAGAAAACATGATGACTTTGACATCGTTGAAGGAAGAGAATATCGCCTTGAACTGCATTGAGCATGAAACATAGCAATGAGGCTAAGCCGAGTGATTTCTCAACATATATGTTATAAAGAGTGATAGAAATTTTAGTTACCGTATCTTCGTTGCTCCGCTTTGGGAACTTAAGAACCCGAGATGGGCTTGTGTTATTCGATGGCGCACACCCTTCTTTTCCTTGTTGACAAAGCTGAACATCAAGCCATGACTCTTTAACCTGAAAAAATAATTCCATTCCTGAGTTTTTCTTATGAAATGATTAGATTAGAAAAAAAACACCATCTAGGCGGTTTATGTTACTTGTTTTGGCAATGCTGGGTTATCTAGAAAAGAATATTCTCTGATACCGATCCCAGGGCCAAACTCATCCTCAGGTAGCTCCTTAAACATGGTATTGACCTGTAATTGAAATTCTTCAGGGTGTTATATAAAGCACTCACAGACAAGGAATATTGACATGCTTCAACATTACTACAAATACTACCTCAAAGACATGATCGAGAGGGCAGATGAAAGGTTGCCGAGTCATAGATCCTGCAAGAGTACCAGGATGCCCAAACCAAAGCCTATCTAACCTGCACCATATATGCGGCATCACCTGAAAACATTGTATTGGCCAATATGATGCATACGTAAGAATCAATCACTATCACCAGGAAATATGCATATAAGCTGTTGACTAGACTCACCAGTGTACGATTAAGAAGAGATGCAATGGCTAGAGCTGATCTGATCTGTTTTATCTGTAAAGTGGGCC
Organism: Draba incana; assembly: GCA_963576765.1. Taxonomy (NCBI): domain Eukaryota; kingdom Viridiplantae; phylum Streptophyta; class Magnoliopsida; order Brassicales; family Brassicaceae; genus Draba; species Draba incana. The sequence goes on along the minus strand of OY755204.1, from coordinate 17,122,822 downwards.
AAAGGTAGATGTAAAATTAGAAGATGGTCAAGTTAACAAATAGTTCCTAGGGAGGTTAGTAGACGCGTACTTGGTGATTCACGAGCTTAAAGTGTGATTCAATGGTATGCTTCCCATGTAGTAACAAGCTCTTTGGAATAGATGGTTTGAAAGAAATGAAACCTCCTGCGTTGTGTTGGAGTTTCAACATCAATTTTGGCTTTTCCCATCAACAAGATTAATATTTGTAGACTCTTAACAAAGGGAATGTTACCTGGTGAATCGTAATATTCTGGTGGGTCATAGAAAACCATCCCCTCTCGAAGCCTGTGGCGTTTTCCTTCGGTACCTGCATATTGGAATGTTGTATGCAAGGCGTATGGTTCTAGCCTGAGCTGTTGATACATTGCCTGCCACAGAAAATACAAGTTAAGCTATGAGGTCATTCCTGAACGCAAATGAAGATAATAACCGCAGAAACAGAGAATACAATGTAAAAAAATACCTGAACAAAATAAGTATGGCCACTGCAAAATATGCTAGCCGGCAAAATTCCAACCTTGAGATTTCCATCATAAGCATAGAAAAGTCCACTATCCCCATCCACAGATGGACCTAGCTTTTTCCTCATAAGCTCATTGAACCCATTTTGATCCCAAACCTTATCGTCCGCTACGAGAAGTTCTTTCCATTCTTTCGCCAACTTTTTGGCAGATTCTGTCGGCCGCCAATGGAAAATTCCAATGTTGTAGGCGGCACCAACTTTTAAAATCCAAGAAAAAGAATCGTAGATAAAACAGTTAGTAGCTATGTCAACAGATCAGCTGCTGTTAATCATAAACTCAATACACTTTTGCCCGAATGATAAACGATTTCAACTGGGAAAAGAGGAAAATGCTAATCTTTAGCTAATATCTACCTTGTTGCCATATGTCCAAACTGTCATCCACAACGGTAGGCACAACTTGATCGCTTGACGTCAAAACATCAGCATCCGGGTATCGAGCCAAATAAGGTAAAGGGTTCTGTCAAGTAAATATTATCAGAAGAAAGTCTAGTAAGGAAGAGAACGCGACAAATAACAGTGTTAAGAATTAGCACCTTGAGCCAGACCATGTCAGTATCACACATTAGTAGCTCGTAACCATAAGGCAAGACAGAATCTATGAGAAAAACTTTTTCTCTTCCCATTTTGTGAAAGGTAGGCGAACCCCAACCGACATCCACTGTGCTCATATGGCTTCCCATGTCAAAAACCGGAATGCCTTTCCAATACAAAGCCTCTAACAACTTTGTATCCATCGCACCTGTAAAGTCCCACGGCATAAAGTTAATAACTTACACAAAAGACAGCGAAATTGTCGTACGAGATCAGTCTTGCAAGTGTAAAAAACTCACCAACTAGAATATTGGAGAGATCTAAATCAGTCAAGTGCTTAACCCAAGTCAAAATGAAATCCATAAAAGCATAGTTCCCAAAAGTCACTATTATGACATTATCCTTGACTCTTTCCCCAAACAATTCTTTCGTCAGTTTAAAGGTTTCAAGCGGTGGCATCTTCTTGTCCCTAGGAGGCGACACCCAAATTTTACCCAAGGATTCTCCTTCACCTTCCTCTGGAGCTGGCAGTGGCAGTGCCTGCGGTAGTGATGCAACCGGTAACTCAATTGTTGTATTTTCTTGTGGATGGTGATAAATTCGGCCAGAAGCTACAAAATAAAACTCATGAATACATCATACATAACGAACAAAACCAAAAATATAAGCTTTTACTCCTTAGTGAGATTGATGTATACTCAAGCAAGCTCAAGTTGCTAACTGATCTATTGAACTAAAACATAGAGTATCACTAGACTGAAGCAAAAAAAAGAAGAAAACTTTCACAGACATTTTGAGAAATTAAAAGCAGATCCAAGTACATTGCTAAATCACTTGATTGGATACAAAAGCTACCATGAAAATCACCTAAATTCATCAAAAGTCAAAACCAATCTCAGATTCTACTAAATAAGAAGCAAAAAACTGAGATTTAAGGTCAGATGAGCTCGAATTAGAGTCAGAACCAACAGATTAGAGAACCTAAACCTCCAAAATCTCACCCAATGATTAGACATCAATCAATAAGCTTAACCAAACAATTAAAAATCAAAACTTTACAAAAAGACATGCATAAATATAAAGAGAGAGAGAGAGAGAGGTTACTGGAGAGAGGAGGAGAAGAGAGCCAAGAGCCTGAGCCATTGGAAGGAGCGTAAATGGCGGATAAGACATAGAAAGAGGAGACGAGAACGCCGATGATCACAGTCGCGTAGATCGTGACGAACAAAGGCTTTGAATTCGTCGCCTCGCGAAACCCATTTCTCCAACCATCTACCATTTTTATTCCTCTAAATCTCACTTTCAAATCTCTACCTTCTTCTTCCTCAAATCTCCATTATTCAACGGCGGAATTTGGTTTTGTCTTCTTCTCCGATCGATTTGATCGTTTGGTAGTCTGGTCAACTTCGTTTTCGGCGTCTTCTTCTTCTTCAGCTTCGCTCATAATCAAATATTTATTCGAAAATTTAATAATTGAGAGGGCTAAATTATTAATTTATCTTTACTATTATATACTGATCATTGATTCCCTGAGTAAATGCAAAATAGTGGCATTTAAAATTATTTTAAAAAAATTTGTTTGTTTTATGGGCATGTTGTGTATCAATTTAAACATTTGGGATGTCAAGTCTTCTCATATTTTTTTCCCAATCCCACATAGTTATCATGTCTGAACATTTTAACTCTCAATATTTTTTCAGGACTTTTTTTGATGTATTTTGTTTATAAGCCAAATATAAACCGAATCCAAAGTGAGTTCTTGTAGAGTTTGGATTCTATTAACTTTTTTTGGGTTTAAAGCTAAATATAAGCATAATCCAACTCTCAACTCTCAACGATTATATTTTGCTCAAACGCTGACTATAATCCAAACTGAAGTTTTTATCACGGTAGAATGTTTTTTAATGTAGATTTAAGTAGACAATAGGTTAGGTGAGTTCTTGTAGAGTTCGATAGAGTTTTTGTTCTTACAATAGTTTAGGTGCCATAAGCCAAATATTGTAACAAAAATCATTATAACTTTAGGGTATCAAGTGAGTTTGTGATGATTAATAGAAATAATATGGTTTACCAAAAATTTCACAAACTGGTCTTTAAAATTTGAAGACAATCGTAAATAGATTTATGTCAATTCATTATAAGGTCAAAGTCGAATGGGCAAAGCATGATCAATCCAGTTATGACATGCATCATGGGTGTCAAAGACCGTTCCGTTTAGTTGCTTGCTGACTCTTGGGTATGGTTAGTCACAAGGGCGGATCTAGAAACTTTTTTTAGTGTGAGGCACAATATATATAATTTACTATTACAGACTAATAAACATTAATTATAATGTTTTAAATCTTGATTATAGAAAAACCTAATCAAACTAAAATATACAAAAAATGTGTGTTTCAAAGTTCTAAATATCCATGACATTAAACATAAAATGTATATTGAACATAAAACTTCCATCATTATTAAAAATAATCAAATATATACCTTTTATCGTTATTTAATATAAATATTTAATGTAAATATTCAAAGGAAAATATACAATTTTATTAAGATCGACTATAAAAAAAAATTTGAGGGAAAAATAATGAAAAAGAAATAAAACCATATATCAAAGGGGCAATTGCAAATATGTCACACTTGGCAAAATTTTAATCAAATATGTCACTGTTCACATAATCATTACAAGCGTGCCCCTGTTCTTCGTCAACAACAATGCCCTCTCAAAACTTTTTAGCGGAAATCGCGATAGAGATCAGATATAGTGAAATCAGAGATGACGAGAATCAAATTTAGAGAGAGAAAAACGAAATTTGGATGAGAAAAAAAAATCAGAAAACAGTGGCATTATTGTAATGATTTTCAAACAGTGACATGATTGTAACACAATGACATATTTGAAAAGTGGCATGGAAAGAGTGACATAACTCAAAATTTCTCTATATCAAAACGGAAGAAAAGTTATGACAAAAGAAAAAAGAGAAAATAAGTAATTTAAAGAGATTACAAAATTGTGAAAACCTAAAAGGAAAAAAACAAATATGTATGGAAACGTGAAAACTAAACATTTCTTTAGGAAAAAAAATGAAGAAAAAATTGGGAAAGAAGGAGGCTGCAACTTAAATGACCTTGGATATCGACAAAAAAAAATGACCTTGGATAATAGAGTTGCTTCAACCAAATGAGCTATACTAGTTCAATGACTTAAGCTCAGAGAGACAATTTATAATAATTAGTATAGCGCACGTGCCCCATAACTCAATACGTACGTCCGCCACTGATTAGTTAGTTAGTGCTATCGGATAAACGTGTGTAGGGGTCAATTCCAACTAAATATACGTTAAATCGGCAATTCCAACAATTCGGTTAACCGGTGGTAGAACCGGAGGTTTACTACAAACCGGCCCAATGGTGAAGCCCAGAAGACAGAAGCCCATTAAAGGCCTAATACTATTTTCTACTTTTCCTATAAATAAGCATGTACCCCCTCACTTGTGAGGGATCCGAAATTCTTGACTGAATAAGACAAAACAACTCTCAACTAATAAGAACAGTTCAAGAACCCTAATTCGAAATCTATCTGAGTGTTTGAAACCCTAAAGAAGCTCTTTTTCATCTGAATCTTCACAAATTCTATTGTGTGAAATTCCAGCTCGCACAATTTGGCGCTAGAAGGAGGGTATCTACTCGCAGCACTAGCTTCATATACGAAACAAACACTTAGACGAACTCGCAAGATGTCAATAATGAACCCGCAGTCTCCAGCAACCGAAGGTGGTTCAGATCCGAGGGAGTCCGCTGTGGATGGGCAAACCAACGTGAACGGCCAGTCCGCTATGGATGCGAAAGCAGGCGGATCTGTCCCGACAGGAAACCAGACAACCACCAATACCAGTTCAGCCGACCCGGCCACACCGGAAGCTTAGAGTCAGCTCAAGTCAATGCTCGAGCAGTTACTGAAGCAGTCCCAGAACCAGGAAACCATCAATAGTAACATGACCGCCGAAATCAGAACCTTGTCGGCAGCCCATCAGTCTCGAGGACATCCTCAACGTGCCGCACTTCACATCACCCCAACCACTCTCAGCTTCACCCCAGTGGCCTCGCCTTCAGCTCGCGGGGCTCGCGGGGATCATAGACCATCGCCTCTCAGAGATGGGGTCGTCGCCGTCGCAGGTGCGACTGACGACATCGTTGAGATTGCAGATGATCTGGAGGAACGTAAATTCGGAGCCGCACGACCCAGTCGACCGACCAGTCATATCCAAGGTCGGGATGAGGGCGAAATCGCAGAGAATATGCGATGGACGGAGCAGGCCGAAGCCCCGACCAATCGCAGAGCTATTACTGCGCAGCAAAGGGAGATGGACGAGCTCAAAGCCATCATGCAGCAGATTGCCCGCGACCTCAAAAATATGCGATCACAAGTGCATCGCGCAACCAGCAAGGCACCGGAAATCGAATGTGTTCTTGAAGAAGCTCGCACTACTCCTTTTACAGAGCGAATAACCAAGGCGCGTCTATCCGATCCGGGGAAGATCAGGGTCCCTATTTACGAGGGAAAGCGCGACCCCACGGAGCACATTAGAGCATTCTCAATCGCAATAGGGTGAGCTAATTTCCGACTCGAAAAAGGGACATGGGTCACTGCCTCCTCTTCGTGGAGCACCTCAAAGGGGAAGCTCTCTACTGGTTTACGGGAATGAAGAGGAATTCGATCGACAGCTTCGCGCAGCTCTCCGAAGCATTCTTGAAGCAATATGCCATCTTAATCAAGTGCAGGTCGTCGGAGGCAGATCTTTACACCATGTCGCAGGCAGCCGGCGAACTCTTGGGAGTTTTCATCAAACGCTTCAAGGCGATGCTTACTCAGGTGAAGGGGATCGACGACCAGTCCGCACTGAGCGCGTTGCGGAAAGCCCTGTGGTACAATTCGGATTTTCGAAAGGAAAGGACAATCAACGAGCCCTATTCGATTCAAGACGCGCTTCATCGCGCTAATGGTTTCGCAAAGAGCGAGGATGAAACCAGAATTCTGGGCCAGAAGTATGGGAAGGCCAGAAATCCTAATCCGGAGGAAGCTCCGGCTACAGGAAAGAAGAAGCAGGGCAACTTTGTGTAGCACGAGGGAGGTTTTAAAGGTGCCCATAAATATCAAGTGGACTCACCCGGCTATAGTCGAGGAAGAGGGCGAGGCCGCGTAGTAATGGCAACACGTGGACGAGGAACTCGCAATATGATGAATTCGCATATTGCGACTTGCACAAAAATGGGCGGACATTCAACGGCTAATTGTAGAGTGCTCGGTATGCGACTCGCAGCAAAGCTGGCCGCCGGCGAACTCAGAGGAAACATAAGTGTTAATGATTTCCAACTTGAGCATTTCGACGATGCAAGAGAAGAAGACAACCCATCTTGGGACAATAACAGGAGTAACAAACGAGACAGGCGGAACGATAACGAAGCCCACCTCGGTAGGCGAAACGGTAAGGAGGACCAAGGCGGCTCAAAGCAAAAGGTCTGCAACATGACCATGGGCAGCTCGCGGTATTGCTCAAACACCATCTCGTCAATCAAAGCTTATCAGAGACGAGCCGAGATAGGGGTGAACAAACCAAACCCGTCCAAGTTCACAAACGATGTCATCCAATTTGAGGAGCAGGAGGTCGACGACATCGACAAACCTCACGACGACCCGCTTGTTATCCGACTCCTCGTCGCAGGTTGGGACACGGGTCGCGTTCTGATTGATACTGGAAGCATAATGGACATCATTTTCATAGACGCTCTTAAGCGTATGGAAATCGACCTCGCTCAAGTTGAATCCCATCCTAAGCCTTTGACAGGGTTCAATGGCGAGACGACAATGACACTTGGGACGATCAAACTTCCGGTATTTGCGGAAGGGGTAACTAAAATAGTAGAGTTCGCAGTGTCTGACAACCCGGCGATCTACAACGTGATAATGGGAACCCCTTGGCTCAATTCGATGCGTGCTGTCGCCTCGATATACCATCTCTGCCTTAAATTTCCAACCAAAATCGGGATCAAAACAATCAGAGGAAGTCAGGCGGCGTCACGATCTTGCTTCATGGCTGCACACAAACTAAGGAGTCAGGCGGCAACCCCGATCCCGAGCGAGAAACAAAAAAAGATCAAGACTGACAGGGAGCCCGTCAAGGAGCTCTCGAACGTTTTATAACAATTACAGGTCACGGAATCCCATGAAGAGGAAGGAGCGGGCCCGACCTGCGAATCTGTCATGATGGTTTGCATAGACGAGGAGTCCCCAGAGAAATGTATGGAGATAGGCGCATCGCTAGACGAAGCAGTCAAGCTCGACCTCGTTGAATTCCTTAAGAAGAACGTTGATACTTTCACGTGGGCAACCGAGGATATGCCTGGGATTGATATCGGTATCATCAGTCACGAGTTGAATGTTAATACGACCTTCAAGCCTATAAAACAAAAGCGAAGGCGACTCGGTCCAGATAAGGCTCAAGCGGTAAATGATGAAGTAGACAGACTCTTGCGAGTCGGCTTAATTTCTGAAGTCCAATATCCAGATTGGCTCGCAAATCCAGTCGTCGTGAAGAAGAAGAATGACAAATGGCGAGTCTGTGTGGATTTCACTGATTTGAACAAGGCGTGTCCCAAAGACAGTTTCCCTCTTCCTTTTATCGGCCGCTTCGTCGAGGCGACATCTGGGAACAGACTACTGTCATTTATGGAGTCTTTTTCTGGCTACAATCAAATATTTATGCACCCCGACGATCGCGACAAGACATATTTCATTACAGATCACGAGATCTATTGCTACAAGGTCATGCCTTTCGGCCTTAAAAACGCTGGGGCTACTTATCAGCGGTTGGTAAACAGAATATTTGCGGGCCTCCTCGGAAAAACAATGGAGGTCTACATAGACGATATGCTCGTCAAATCGCTCGAGGAGGAGGATCATGTCGGTCATCTCGCAGAATGTTTTGCATTGTTAAACAAGTATAACATGAAGCTCAATCCGGCCAAGTGCCATTTCGGCGTAACGTCAGGCGGGTTCCTCGGCTATATGGTAACTCGTCGCGGGATCGAGGCGAATCCGAAGCAAATTAACGCGCTCATCCAGATGGCCTCGCCGAAGACAAAAAGAGGGGTCCATCGATTGATAGGAAGATTGGCAGCGTTGAATAGATTCATCTCGCGTTCTACCGACAAATGCTTGCCTTTTTATGACACACTCAAAGACAAAAAGGGGGCAGCTCGTCTGGCATTCAAATGGACAGATAAGTGTGAAGCGGCCTTCCAGGAGTTGAAACAATATCTAGCGACTCCACCCGTTTTGACGAAGCCCATTGCTGGCGAACCGCTTTATCTTTACATCGCGGTTTCCTTATCAACAGTCAGTGGAGTTCTAGTTCGCGAAGACGGCACAGAGCAAAAGCCCGTTTTCTACATCAGTAAGTCGCTAACTGATGCGGAAACAAGATATCCTCTAACGGAGAAATTAGCACTCGCGGTTATTACGCCGGCTCGCAAGCTTCGACCTTATTTCTAATCCCACTCGATCGTAGTTCTCAGTACTTTTCCACTACGAGCCGTTCTCCACAGTCAAACTCAATCCGGGCGACTCGCCAAGTGGGCCATAGAATTAAGCGAGTTCGATATCGAGTATCGCAGTTGGACGACAATCAAAGCACAAGTGTTGGCCAACTTTCTAATCGAACTGCCAGAGGCGGCAACCTCGTCAGAAAATGAAGACCCATCCCAAATCTGGCAATTACACTTGGACGACTCGTCATCTAAACACGGATCGGGAGTATGCATTTGACTGTCGTCACCAGACGGAAAATCTCTGGAACAATCATTCCGCCTTGGTTTCAAAGCATCAAACAATGAGGCAGAGTATGAAGCCTTACTCGCGGGTCTTCGATTGGCTAAAGCACTTAAAATGACAAGGATAAAAGCTTTTTGCGACTCTCAACTCGTCGTGAATCAGTTCAACGGCGAATACGCAACAAAAGACGAACGCATGGAAGCATACCTCACCCTTGTCAAGGCATTAACGGCGGAATTCAAATTTTTTACCCTGACGAGAATTCCAAGGGCAGAGAACTCGCAAGCAGATGCCCTCGCTTCACTCGGCTCGTCGGCACAGCCAGACAAAGCTCTTCAAAGAATCGTCAAGGTTGAGTTCATCGAAAAGCCAAGTATCGCGGTCATCCAAGAAGTCAACATACTGACAAGATCTCAAGCAGCGAAGCGGAGAGCGGATCTAAGCAACAGCTCGCCTACTCGTCCAATGGCAGATATGATGGACCTCGACGAAACCAAAGATATTGTCGAGCCGGTTCCGATGGATCTCGACTAGTCCGACGCAGTCGGAGCAGATGAAACGACGGATGTGATGGCAGAAAACAACGAGCTCGATCCGGATAATACAACTTTTTACCGCGGTCTTCTCCCCGAGCAACTCGAATAATTACCGGAGGATGCTTACCCGTGTAGCGAGGAACCGCCACCAGCGCACGAAATAGTTGATATTCCCATTAACGACAAGACCACAGTCTATGGTTGTGACACTAAGTGGATGGCTGACATTCGCAGATATCTCGTTGACGGCGAGGTGCCAATCGACAAATGGGCGGCTCGTAAATTAAAAGCGCAGTAATCACGCTTCATTCTATTTCACGGGGAAGTCTTCAAATGGCGACTCTCCGGGCCGCTCCTCGTATGCGTCGAGGGGGAAGCAGCTTGTAGGGTAATGCATGAAGTTCATGGCGGATCCTGCGGTAACCATTCAGGATGTCGCTCACTCGCCATTCGAATTAAACGACATGGATACTTCTGGCCAACGATGATAAAAGACTGCGAGTTGTTCGCGGCAAAGTGCGAGAAGTGTCAACATCATGGTCCTTTCATCCATCAACCAACGGAGTTTTTAAGTTCGGTCACTTCGCCTTATCCATTCATGCGATGGGCGATGGATATCGTCGGACCTCTTCATCCGTCTCAGCAGAAAAGGTATCTTTTGGTCCTAACGGACTATTTTTCCAAGTGGATCGAGGCGGAAGCATTTGGATCAATCAAGGACAAGCACGTCGAAAACTTCAACTGGAAGAATATCATTTGCCGACACGGCGTGCCCTACGAAATAGTAACTGATAACGGTTTGCAGTTTATTTCCATGCACTTTGAACTTTTCTGCGACAAATGGAAGATCAGAGTCAGCAAGTCAACACCTCGCTGCCCACAGGGCAACGGTCAGGCGGAGGCGTCGAACAAGACACTTATTCACGGATTAAAGACTAGACTTGATGCCAAGAATGGCCGTTGGGCAGATTAACTCGAAGGCGTATTATGGTCCTATCGAACCACACCTCGTCGCGCTATGGGCGAGACACCTTTCGTCTACGGAACAGAGTGTGTAATTCCTCCTAAGGTGTATTTTCCAGGAGTTTTCAGACGATTACTTCCAGAGCAGGAAGGTCTCAATCATCTCCTCATGCTCAACGAGTTCGACCTCATCAACGAAAGGCGCAATCAAGCTCTTATCAATATGACTGAATATCAAATAGCGGCCGCCAAATATTACAACTCCAACGTGCGAGTTCGACGTTTTTATGAAGGAGACCTCTTCCTTCGCGCCGTATTTTAGAATACGGCCGAGTTGTATGCCGGCAAACTCGGCGCTCACTGGGAAGGACCTTACAAAATCACAAAGGTGGTTCGTCCAGGCGTCTACGAAATCGCTAACATGAAAGGAGAAATGATACCGCGTTCCTGGAATGCGCGACATCTGAAAAAGTACTACTGCTAAAAGTACTAAGTCACTTGACTTGAACTCTGGCGCGACTTGATCCCTTCACAGGGTACGTAGGCAGCTCGTTTTCGGACGAGTTCAGTTGCCCCCTATTTAAAAAAGGGGGGAGTGGGTCCGTATATTCATACTCCCAAACGCGATATATAATAAATTAAGATTTATTATGAAATCAATCTGCAAACGACTTAACTGTCTAAATGCGACAATCCGCAAACGACTTAACTGTCTAAACGCGACAATCCGCAAACGACTTAACTGTCTAAACGCGACAATCGGCAAACAATTTAATTGTATAAACCGATACATCAATGTCGACTCGTTGTCATTACTGACCATAATGGCGATCTATAACACTTCATCGCGAAGTTTATCTGTACATCCATAACGGATAAAGCGCGCTATATAAATTTAGAGTTCATCACTGGAGCTTATGTATTCACGGGAATATGTCTGTAAACCAGGGTGTTCGTCTTGCAAAACCCAGTTATACTTAACACTGGTTGAAATTGGCAAATATAATCGGGTTAGAGATTATAATCGGGTCAGAGATTCTGTGGAACTTGTCGGCACCGAAATTTGTTCCAAGTAACGAACTCTATTAGGTCTCGCCAAAAATGGCGAATCCTAAAGAGATAAAAACTCGCTTGAAATACAAATTTGTGAAGGCATTCATTAAAAATTTGGTTTCAGCCAACCAGGCAATTAAAATGTCACAGGTTGGATAAAGCCGTCCAAGCAGCAATACAAAAAACAAGTCTTAAAACCTTAATAAAAAACAAGTCTTAAAACCTTAAACAAAAACAAGTCCTAAATAAGATTTGGATCAGGCGACCAGCTCGCCTTCTTCATCTTTTTTGTCCTCGGCAGGAGCAACAATGCTAGCCGAACCCGCCACCTCGCCATCTTCCTTTGCTTCTTCCTTTTCAGCTGGTACGGAAGGTCCGGCCGAACTCGCGACCTCGCTAGTCGATTTCCCAACAATCGGTTCGCCAGCTTTGGGATCCTGTTTGGAAGGAGCCGGCTCGCGCTGAGTTTCAGTCGACACAACTTTGTCAAGACCAGCAGTATTGTTAGTCTCATCCGACTCGCTATCGCTCAGCTCTTCACTTGAACTTCGCAAACGCATGCCCAGAGAACCATCGTTGGACCCAGAAGCTACATTAATACCAACAGATTTAGCAACGGTCTCGACCTGCGGAGAAACAACTATATCCCTTACATTAATGGGAACCACATAATTCATACCTAGCGTCTTCCTCAACTCGGCGGCTATCTCATCAAAGGCATCATAGGCAGAATCCAGCTTTGCCTTGCTCTTCACGATGTCGGCACGCTTGGCTACAGGATCGAAAGGGTCCTCAGGGCCAACCTTCTCCATATCGTCAAGAAGTTGGAGATTTGCGTCTGCTTGCGAGAGGTAGACCATATGCTTAATCGGCTTCTTTATCATTCGGCAAAACAACTCGATAGCATGGTTCAGTTGGGCTTGCACCTCGGCAGCCGCAGTTTGCCTCGCAGAAGAAACAACTGCCTCGAGATCCTTCTCGCGGTCCAACTTCAGAGCCGATAACTCTTTCCCCAGTTTGGTGACTCTCTCCTCATCCTTCTTCTTCTCGAGACCGACCCCTTGAAGGTGCATGCCCAAGTCGTCGGAACTCTTTTTATACGCGTCGCGTTCGGCAGCGAGGTGGTTCATCTGAGCCGCGACTTGTTTCTTTTCGGCCTCTTCCTTCTTCCTGGCCTCATCGATAAAGGCCGGCCTAGACCTCGCCTCCTGATCATACGCTATGTTCATTCTGTTGCAATGAGCGACAGCCTGTAGAAGGGTTGAAGTATGAGGAAGGAAGCAAGACGGAACAGATAGAATAATGAGAATTTACCTTGGCCTGGTGAGACGCAAATACCTTGTAGAGCTTGCTCTTTATCAGGATTTCCGGGATCAGAATGTTGTCACCAGGGTATGTGATCTTAGCCATTAAGGCGGCCGCGGCAGACGGATCGTCATAAAGTTCGACAGATTTTCTGGATCCTGGACCTGGAGGAATGGGCTCGCCCACGCGCAGAGTCGGCAGCTCGCGACGAGTTTTCTTCGCATCACCAGCTTTGCCTTTGCCCTTATCAGAGGCAGAGTGTTTTCGCTTTCGAATCAGTTGGTGCTCGGACTCGGCGGGCTCGTCTGTGATGGTGATTGTCTGTGAAGGAACGACAATCAGAGCACCACTCGCGCCTACAGCTGCCGCCTCGTCATTCTTTGCAGCAGGAGTATTTTCCTTGGCCACACTCCGTTCTGACGTCTCGGCGACAGGAGCAGCTGCCTTCGAATCGGCCTTTTTCTTCGCCTTCTCGGCTTTCTGTTTGGCGATATCACAGAAAGTAGGTCGATTCGGCATGATGTCAAGGCCTTCGGACTCGCTTCGTTAAAGAAAATCTTCCTCGTCTATAAGGGCGGACTCGCGAGCTTGAATGACTCTCTGAAGATGGAAGTGGCGATTCCAAAAACACTTGCGAGCCTTTAACTTGTTAAACAGATCGTCGATTCCGGGGGCGGGAGTGCCTAGCAGTCTGCGAGCTGTACAAACAAGTGTATAACAAGTTAAGATAAAGCGTATAAAGTAAGCAGTTCGCGCGATAAACTTTCAAGGAATTCTACCAAGAGTTCCCCACTTCGCAACCGCCGGGTGTTCTTCTTCAACAGACGCGGCCGATATCGGCACAAAGAAAAAGGATTTTCGTCAATTATGGTCTTTGTTTGGGAAGTCGTCTATAATCTTATTCTAGGGTCGCCTGTCCAGATTATATAACTTCTTGCTGCTCGGGTCGGCATTCTTGCGGAATTCGAGAAAATTATGAAGATGACGGACTCAGATGGGCTCGCCACATTCAACAGCTTGCATCAGAAGTCCGACCAGTTGACGATTCCCTCTCGTGTTGATCTGCGCGAGCGCGATGTGATGAACCCACATACACCGCAGAATCGTCACAGGAATGGGGAATGTAAGATAACAATTCCTAAACCAACATTCATACGCAGTGAATGTGCCGGCAGGAGGGTCGTCTTCTCGCTGCTCAGCGGATGGCGTAATAATTTCGACCGCGTTAGGGATCCCGCATTCTACGCGAAGGGTTGCCAGGGAATCCTCGTCGCACCATGAAGAGCCTGGAGGTGGGCATTGTTTTCGCCTCGACTTCGTTTTCTTGACTTTGGCCACTCCGGATCCAATCCAGGCTTCTTGTCTTTCTGCTTCTACGAGAGGGTTATATGCCCAGTTGCATTCTTCAATCTTTACTTGGAAAGGCGGCTCAGCAGGACTAAGCGACTCGTCATGAAGGTGCAGAATTTCGACGACTAACCTTTGCTCGTTTGCAGCCGGTGTCTCGCAAATCTGTGAAGGACGCGAGGTCCCAACTCCCTCCTTGAAATCCGTTCTTGGAGCTCGCGTTGGAGAAACAGTCTCCCTCGTCTTGCGACTTTGCCTTAAAACGGGAGTGGGATAGGAGAACAAGTCGGCAAGGGGAGAATTACCTCTAGCTCGATTCTCTCGACCAGAAGTACTCGCTTCCTCTCGACCACGGATCTGACCGCAACTTGAACTCACGTCAGCTAGCGACTTGTTATTTTCTGAATACACCTAGATCAACCTTTCCTTCTCGGGGAGCTCGGCAGATTTCGAAGATACAAATGAATTCGTTGACGACATGATTTCTTGGATCAAAAAGGGGGATTTTCAGATTTCCTCAAAGAACACGATGGTGACGATGAAGAACACGGCGGCGGCGAAGTGATGGGACGGCTAAAACTTAACAAAAAACTTGAAAGGAAAAACGAGAGAAAGGGAGAGAGGAATACCTGTTTTCGGAGAATTGAAAATTATGAGAGATATCTGAGGAACATCGCACTTTTTATAGACGTGTTGCGGATCAATTTTCGAGGTGGGCCTCGTTCCAAAATGGGCCAAAGATTTGGGCTTTGAAGATCATAGTTTCAAACGGATTTAAACAAACTTGTGATTCCACGACCTCCAGTTAGCCCGAAAAGCGATCCCGCGAGCTCACCTTCCAGTTAATTCGCGACTTCACGGCTGTGCATTCCCAAGACTTCGATTCTCAGAGATTACCATGACCTCGCAATGCCAATTAATCTGACCAGATCGCGCCCTCGTAACTTGGTCAAATAAATTTATGGTTACATTGTTACCATATGGCGAGAAGTAGTCGTACTCGCAGCTCTGTTCAACAAATCAGCTCGCGGCTTTGCGATCCTATTCGTCAAATCAGCTCGCGGCCTCGCAGCTCTCCTCGTCAAATCAGCTTGTGGCCTAGCAGCTCCCTTCATCAAATCAGCTCGCGGCCTCACAGCTCTCTTCATCAAATCAGCTCGCGGCCTCGCAGCTCTCCTCGTCAAATAAGCTCGCGGCCTTGCAGCTCCATTCATCAAATCAGCTCGCGGCCTCGCAGCCTTCTTCATCAAATCAGCTCGCGGCTTCGCAACCCTCTTCGTCAAATCAGCTCGCGGCCTCGCAGCTCTCTTCATCAAATCAGCTCGCGGCCTCGCAGCTCTCCTCGTCAAATCAGCTCGCGGCCTCGCAGCTCCCTTCATCAAATCAACTCGCGGCCTCGCGACCCTCTTCGTCAAATCAGCTCGCGGCCTCGCAGCTCTCTTCATCAAATCAGCTCGCGGCTTCGCAGCTCCCTTCATCAAATCAACTCGCGGCCTCGCAGCTCTCCTCGTCAAATCAGCTCGCGGCCTCGCAGCTCCCTTCATCAAATCAGCTCGCGGCCTCGCGACCCTCTTCGTCAAATCAGCTCGCGGCCTTGCAGCTCTCTTCATCAAATCAGCTCGCGGCTTTGCGACCCTCTTCGTCAAATCAGCTCGCGGCCTCGCAGGTCTCTTCATCAAATCAGCTTGCGGCTTCGCGACCCTCTTCGTCAAATCAGCTCGCGGCCTCGCAGCTCTCTTCATCAAATCAGCTCGCGGCTTCGCGACTCCCTTCATCAAATCAGCTCGCGGCCTCGCAGCTCTCTTCATCAAATCAGCTCGCGGCCTCGCAGCTCTCCTCGTCAAATCAGCTCGCGGCCTTGCAGCTCCCTTCATCAAATCAGCTCGCGGACTCGCGACTCACTTTATCAAATGGGTTGGCTCGCGACCTCGTCTCATATTCGTCTCGTCGTCTCGCATCTTCAAGCAGCTTGCGGATTACAAGCGCGATCAGCTCGCGACTTCGCGAGTTTGAGATCGACTCGCAGATAACGTCGCATCGGTCAGCTCGCCGAATTGGGTATAACCATGTCATCTGGGCTCGACATCATCTCTCGATATCAATCTTCACCAGCACGGGTTTACTCGCAATAATCGAACCGTCGCCAACACGTTAACAGTCTAACGGAAATCGATTCTTCATTTGGACACCCTTACTTCAACATTTTTATTAATAAAACTGTTGAACTGGGGGGCTAACTGTAGGGGTCAAATCTCCCATAGTAGAATCGATAGCCTAAACCGACTAAATATACGTTAAACCGGCAATCCCGACGATTCGGTTAACCGGTGGCAGAACCGGAGGTTTACTACAAACCGGCACAATGGTGAAGCCCAGAAGACAGAGGCCCATTAAAGGCCCAATACTATTTCCTACTTTTCCTATAAATAAGCATGTACCCCCTCACTTGTGAGGGATTCAAAATTCTTGACTGAATAAGACAAAACAACTCTCAACTAATAAGAACAGTTCAAGAACCCTAATTCGAAATCTATCTGAGTGTTTGAAACCCTAAAGAAGCTCTTTTTCATCTGAATCTTCACAAATTCTATTGTGTGAAATTCCAGCTCGCACAACGTGCTTCCCATAGTGTCGTGGACGTTTGACATTTCATGTTACTCCCTTGCTCTTGCGACCATATTGCATCTACCCACGGCGAATTCAAATTTTTATCGCTACTTTCTCATGATTTCGTTTTAGAGAATCCTAAACGTGTATCGATTGCATATTTGTTGGCATGTTTCTATTCTTTTTTGTCATGAGATCAAAAATTATAGGATTAGCAATATGTTACACAAACATTTGTGATCCTAAACTTTCATTTTCATAAATGACATATACAATTTAACAAAAAAGCATGATCGTGAAAGAAGAAGAAGAAGAAGAAGAAGAAGAAGAAGAAGAAGAAGAAGAAGAAGCATGATCGTCGTGCCTTGAAAAGAATAAGCGATCAATAATGCTTTGGAGTCTAGAGGATGGTTTGGGCAATTGGCTAACATCTACAATACTTGATTTTACGGCCCATTTTTATTAATCCAAGTCATAACTTAAGTCCAAAAGCATTTTTAATTTCCTTTACATTGTATTAATCTAAGTCATAATTTAAGTCTAAAATCATCAATTGTCACCCAAAAAGATATATGAGATAGCAACACACAAAAGGTGGATCAACAAATTACAAATTCTAATCTTAATCCACAAATGGTTCTAACTAGGCTAAGAGTCAAAAGACTAACCATTCTATTGATATTTACACCTGAAATTGCCAATGAGCTATGCATAGGTGATCAAACATTCTCATCTTCAAAGAGCTCCTTCAACCACAATGGAAATACAATTGAGATACTGTTGAGATTATTATTATTGGGAATTATATTTAGTTTAATTAGATTTACCATTTGATATTTGAATTTATTACGTTTACCTTTTCTGTCTTTGTGTTATTAGAGAATTATATGTGTTTCATTTTATTTGGATTTGGACTTAATGATTTATCCACTAAAGTTAATATTTTGATTATGATTTGTGTTATTCCTTATTAGGAAATGGAAAGAGACCTTGGTATGTCTCTATAAAAAGCGAACAATTCTTGGGTTCACCCCTAGGGTGAACCTAACTTATTCACCTCTTCTTAATTAGCCAATTAAAACTTGCCATGTGTATTTGAAAATAAATCATAATTAAATTAATAGTGGGGACCACATTTTTTAGCTTACCGTAACTAATCCAAAATCCAAAAAAAAAAATAACATTATAAATCAATAACAACCTTAATAAAAAACGTAGTGTTTTTTTTTTTAGTCGACAAAAACGTAGTGTTCTTATTTTTTAGGTTTTTTGTGTCTTATTTTGTAGTCTTTCATCTTCACGAACACAAACAAGAACATGTAACAAAAATTAAGGTGAACCATAAATCCAAACCCTATCTCCTAAAATTATACCCTAATTTGGAATTAGTTAACCTAGACCAAAAATTTAAACTACAAAATTGATTTTCAATGGATTTGTAGTTTAAATATTTAGGTTTGGGTTAACTATTCCCAAATTAGGGTATAGTTTTGGGGTTTAGGGTTAGAGTTTAGGATTTATGATTTATTTTGGGTTAACTATTCTCAAATTAAGGTATATCTTTAGAATTTAGGGTTTGAGTTTGGTGTTTAGAATTTATTTTAGGTTAACTATTCCCAAATTAGTGTATAATTTTGGGGTTTAGGGTTTGAATTTGGGGTTTAGGATCTATCTAATTTTATTTAGTTAGATAATAGAGTATTAAATATTTTAATTTGTTTCATGTAGTAAATATTTAATTAAATTGGTGGTCTCACAACTCTCTTTTGATTGGTTAATAAAATGGGGGTGAATGAGAGAGGTTCACCCCTAGGGGTGAACCCAAGAATTGTTCATAAAAAGCTGGACAAGCTTTCTTACCAACACTTTTTTTAAAAAAACTAAATAAATAAAGAATAATAAGTAACCCGGATTAAGTATTCCATAAATACTAATCATCGATGGTTAAATCAAACCATCAACCAATTACCAGCGGAAAACATTCAAACACAACTAGAACCAATAATCAATTTCTAGATTTCAACTTAAATAATTCTAGCAACCTAAACACCAAGTTCTACTAGAAAAACAATAACAAATAAAACCCCTAAACATCCTTTTCCTATGCCATGATTCCGCGATCACACTTTTTCTTTACCAGCAACACATAACACAAAGAGTTGAGTAAGTATTTAAGAAATACTTACTGAGCCGGTCATACCACCTACTGGCGTAACAAGCATGCTTAGATAAAACAGCTCAACATACCAAAATAAACCATCATACAACACCACATCTAATCAAACAAAATATTTTAAACCAGTTTCGAAACACAACAGCTAGTGTCGAGAGACACCAGCAAGGTGTCGATCGACACAACAACAATACTCGTGTCGAGCGACACCAAGATGGTGTCGATCAACACTCAACCAGCACTCGTGTCACTCAACAGCCTCCTAGTGTCGATCGACACGCCTCACAGTGAGCCAGAATCGAGTCTAAACCTGCACGATAAACACACGAAATACATCCACAATAACACCAGCAACATTATATACAATCAACACAAAATCAAACACTCAACAATCACCAATCTCATCGAAACAACCTTCATTGCCTAGAAACCATGGTCACGACTCATCTTAGCCCTATGGATTAGGATATTAATCACAAGCATCACTAATCACAGCCTCAACGAGACCAAAAGCCACTGGTTGCCCTCTCTATCCCTAAAACTCAACACAAGATTTTTCCTAAACCAAATTAGGATATCCTGAAAAATAGAGCCGACGCGCTGACTTCAAATCAATGCTGAGGACATACATTACCTCCAAAAAATGATCGGGAAAAATATTCGGAAACTAGACACAAAGAGATTTCCAACGGTATATAACTCGTCGCCTAACTCTCTGTAGAACTCCAGCAAAACGGCCTCGAATTGGTCTTATCACATACCCGATTCTGCACAAACCTCTCTCACGAAAACCAAGATATCTCTTAGCATACAAAACCAATTGACAAACCGATTTGCCTCACAGCTAGCTAAGATAAAGGAGAACTTACCCATAAAAATTTGCGATGATCAGAACTGATTTGGTCATCCAATCCTCTTCTCCAACACAAGGCGACATAACTGCCTCTTTCCCACAATTCACCAGAAACCAATTCTCTCTTCTCATCTTTCTCAATCACGATTTTCTGACCTCTCTCTACAGAAAATGAGGCTGCTTAGCCTTTTATACATGATCTTAGGGTTTCATAACCCAACTGGATAATTAAAACTAAAATGGACCTATGATTTTGGTTCACGGGCGTTACATCTTCTATGAGTCTCATATAAATTGTGTCAAGTGTGTGTTGCTACTGAGTTTGGAGAGAAATTTTCTTGGGAAGAGATTGTTGCCGCTGTGAGGAGCACGAAGTAAAGACTTCTGCAAGAAAAAGACATCTATTTTTAAGGGGGAGTATTGGTTTTTACTTGTTAACCCTAGTTCATGTTCTTAGATATATGTGATTTCTATCGTGTGACTTGTTTTCTTAAAGTTATCTAATAAACTCTTTTGCAGTGGAGGATTAGGGGTTGGTTTGAGTTTCAAACTAATTGATACCTCGTTAAATCTTTTGTCGTGTTATTTAACTTTAAGTATTTAATCACTTCCGCTAAATCAAATTATCAATCTAGTATATTAGGAAATTTTACACATACGATTGAATCATCTCACTCTCCCTTAGTCACACTCTCAACAATGAAAAACACTTATCTATTAGCCTCATTGTTTTCCAAAATTTTTTTCCATATAGTTATACATTCCATGGCCTATTTTAGCATCTAATCCTTTTTATAAGTTTCCTATATTTGGATCAGGATCGTAAAATTGACTCTATCGTAATGGAATTTTCAATTTAGGTTTACACTAGCACTCGAAGAAAGATTATACATCAAGCTGTTTCAAAGACTTTTATTCCTCCTAAACAACCACTAAGGCATGGTCGTACATAAGTGAGAAGAAGAAAGCATTTTTTATTTGAAAAAATCCATGGCATTTTTATTCTTAATTTTCTTTAGTTACAACTAGGAAACGAATCCGCGCGTTCCGCGCGAAAAAATAATTTCAGAAGTAAGAATAATTTGTTATATATACAATACATGTATTTTGCATAGAATTAATTGGTTAACCAAAATAACCCATATTATAATTATATTGGTTAATGTAGTTGACAGATCTTATATAATCATATTTCTTTTTTGGGAAAAGATTTATTTTTAAACATCCAAACATACAAGATCTATAATTATACAAAAAAGAGAACCAAAAATTTATATAATTTGAGGCTAATGTTTTTGCAGATTTTGCTAACCATCAACTTTCTGATTGGCTTCCTTTTCCATGGTTTGAAACCTTTATTCACTTGTAAGAGCTTTTAAATGTAAAGCATTCCCACAGTAGATGGAAATTGCTTAAATTCTTCCACTCTAGACTCGTTTCTATTAATAACAAGTACATCATATATCATTTTCGAATCTCCACATAAAGCGACATTTTGATAACCATATCGTTAATCGGTCAGATGGTTTCATGTTGAAAAAAAGGCTTCAATTCGGCTCTATAGAGGTGGTTCATTTTTTCCCTACCATTTTGATTAAAAAGCAACAACCTCGCCTTTTGATTATCAGAGATCCTTGAACCTCTGAATTGAATCCAATCAAGGAAATCAATCATTGCCGAATTGAATCAATAACCTCTTAATCAGGCTCTCTTTACAAATATTTTTCCGCTAGACATTCAATAAACTATATAATAAATGCAGATTACATTGTAATGGTAAATTATTTTTTACTAATCACTCGTAAAACTGAGACAAAGATGTACTAAAGACATGTAACGTGTATGATCACAAAGGGACTCCAATTTAGACATAAAGCACCAAACAACTATACGTACAAGTTTCGTAATTTGCTAACTATAAGAGATTTCAACAAAAAAATGAACTAATAAATATTCTATATATGGAAATTGACTTACATAATACAAAGACGATGCCTTAACGAAGATAAATATAGTTACGGTGGCAAAACGTTCCCGCAACGAGACTCCCGCGATAAAATTTATAAAAAATACCTTTTTGATTTGGGGTGAAAGCGAATTAAACTGAAATTTTTAAAAGATTGATTTAGAGAAGTAACATAAGTTCCAGGGGATATTATTGATTCTAAGAAAACAGAGAAACCGAAGACAACACCTCGGTAAACAATATCAGAGTGAGAAATATGTACAATATAGGAAATCTCAACTTGAATTAGGCTTAAGAAAAATGTATCAAGAGGAATAGAGATTAAGATGGTTTTGATTGAGGCTAGATATAATCTTGTAATTTGGAAAATGTATCTATTATCGTTATTATCATTGTTATAACCTATTCACTTTGTTCTTCCATTGTTTAATTAACGTACTTGTAAACAAAACAATTTCACTATGGTTAGGTAAATTGCAAATGATGGTGAACAAAAAAATCGCAGCATTATGAAAAACAATAACTAAAGAAGGAAGAAGAAGATGTATGAGGATGAGGAGAATGCAAATGCAAGATAATTGAGATTAAGATATTCAAACCCATTGTCTCAACGGGATCGTTATAATCAGTCAACAAAGTTAACAATTCCAAGTCAGGCGACAATAAGAAAATCAATAAATAGAAGAAAACAAAGAGTCTATATAAAAATAGTACGAAATAACTCAACCTACGAACAATTTGGGATTAGAGGATAGAAAAAATATTTTCAATTTGGGGTGACACCATTAGGAATGAGAGGTTTTGAATAGCGCTTACGTGAAGGAGAATGATGAAGAGAAAACGGATTAACCAGAGCGAATGTATCGAAGATCAAGACGGCGTCAAGGAACAGTTGTGACAAGAAATTGTTGGTGTCAATTAGGCGGTCTATTGGCTTCCGTGGAAGGAACCGTGATGGCAAGACAGCGAGAAATAGTGAATCAATACACATGTTTTGTAGGAGAAATAGTGAATCAATACCATACCTATATTTTTGGTAACAGTACAAATCTTAAGAATCAAACCATAAAGTATTAAGAAAAGCAGGAGACTTACTGTAGAAATAATTAAGAGATCCTACGAGTATACTGAGCAATTCCAGTGAGCAGTTCGAACGAAATTTGGAAGCAACCAGGATGTATCTGTGAAAAAGTTTTTGGAAATGAGATAATGTATTCGAGAGGAGATCGAGATTCTTTAGAGTTTGAAATCCTGGAAGCAAGAATGTTAAACGAATCCACAATTTTGGGTGAGATGCCTCAAGTCAACATGAATAGAGGAAGATTTTAGAAGGTGTCTCTTTTCCTTCAAATTATATAAACGAAGAATCACAACCCTTTACTTGGAAATTTCAAAGGTTACTTCTCTTCATTGGCATCCCTAGATACTCAACAGCAACATAATATACC
Organism: Draba incana; assembly: GCA_963576765.1. Taxonomy (NCBI): domain Eukaryota; kingdom Viridiplantae; phylum Streptophyta; class Magnoliopsida; order Brassicales; family Brassicaceae; genus Draba; species Draba incana. The sequence goes on along the minus strand of OY755204.1, from coordinate 17,099,668 downwards.
TTTTCGCTAAATGGAATACAATAAAATAGAATTTTCTCCTTGATCAATCTTGACCCTCCAATAAATGTAGAAAAATGATATCAGCCATTAGATGAAAATTTTTTTCCCCTATAAAAAAATAATGACACCATCATTCTCAAAAAGTGGGTTTGCTATTATACATAGATATGGATTAGACAATATTTTTGTGGGTATACATAATATGAGCCTACGATAAAAACATGAATTTCTTAAAAAAGAGTAGAAACAATGTTTTTTTGTTAAAATATTAGAGTAAATAGAGAAGTTTGTTTTGATCTCTCTTAGTTATTTTAAAAATGCTAAAATTGAAAGCTTTACGGTAACAAAAATTTACAATTCACTGTTTTAATAGGGGCGGGCATTTCGGTTTGTTTGGTTTTAGTAAATCATTAGCTGTTTTGATTTGGTTTGGTTTAGTTTAGTTTGAGTTTTTTTTTAAAGAAATAGAACATTTTAATAATAGAAAACTTAACTCTTAAATAAAAATACGTAAATTTAGTTATTCAAACTTCAAATTGTATAAAATAACCATGTAAAAGCTAAAAAAGCTTAACGTGTCAAACAAAATTTTTATTTTTTTTTCCAACACGAAATTTAATTAGAAGAAGAATAAAAGATATATAAAAAATAAAAGTTATGATACTCGGAGGCAAAGAGAAAAACAAGAGTTTTTTTATATTTATTGGTGATACTGGGTTTAGCACCCGTTACAATGACCCGACCTAGAATCGAACCGACCGAATATATAGTCAAAAACAATGAGATGGGCTGTAAGGAGCTCTTTAGGCCCGTTATGAAGATTAAAGGCCGAATCTGTTCCAGCTCACCGACCTCGAGATACTTGGAGAATAAGCCGAAGATATATGAGAATATTGAGTAAATCTTCCTAGTTAGGATATTTTCCATACATTTTTAAGGTTTATTCAACTGATTCAAGGGAGTATAAATATGTAACACATTTTACCCAGAAGGGAATCCCGTAACTCTGAATAATATTATACACCATTGGAAATATTTCATTGTCATTAAGCTTTTCGATTGTATTTTTGCTCATAAACCTAGGTTTTTTTTTTACTCGCCTATATTTATGAATTATTCTAAATTATGAGAAGAATTACAAGGACGAGGCTACAACCGACAATTTTAATCAAACATGCGGACCAAAACTGAACGGTTCCACTTGCACCACGCTAAAGATCTCCTATAAATTATGTCTCCATTAATTTGCGTTATCTCGGATTCAAACTCCGTATCTTTTGGTGTAAAAGCATGAATGAATCCTTTTGTCGAACCATTGGATTAAGAGGCTTCCACTTATGATTTAGGTTAAAACCTTAAAATTTTAATAGAAAGAATTAATCTATCTAATTATGTTGACACAAAAAGAAAGAAAAAGAAGTAAACATGCTTTAGTAGATCTAAATTTTAGAAACAAATATGTAATATTACTTAATATATAATTAATTAAATAAATAGAAAAGCACATTGATTTATTGGTTTGGTTCGATTTTAAACCAAATCAAACCAAACCATTCGTGTGGGGAATAATCTCAACCAATGGTTTGTGTACATAATTTGGTTTGGTTTATTCATTTTGACTCGGTTCAGATAATTTGTCCACCCTTATTTCTTATGATGATATTTCATTATAGTGAATTATTATATCTTTCTGATAAAACCTTATCTTTGCTCGAGTAAATCACAAGATTGAATGAGTTGACTATCTTATCTATTGAAAGAGAATTGGTTAAAAAAGTTGATTTTGAAAGTTTGGTTAATGGATTTATAGAAAAAGAAGAAAAAATATATTTTAGCTAATATTTTGCCTAATAAAATTTAGTTTTTTTTGTTTTGTTTAATACATTCTTTTTCATTACTTAAACTTGAATCATACAAAAAGAGAAAATTAAACATCCTTTTAGAGTTCCACAATATAAGTTGAATGCAATACAATGTTGGAAACATCATCATCGCGGAAGATGGACAACAGATCTGAGGAATGCCTCAAATGCGTCAAGATCGTCTTTACGGCTAAACCGAAGACTAAATGATTAGTCACTTTGAACCTTAACTTTGATAGATTACCCATACCTCCGCGTTTCCTCATGGCGGTTATTGAATATGATTTTTGCAATATGGAGAGAGAGAGAGGTGACTCTTAGCCAAACAAAGAATATACATTATTAGAGAGAAGTTTGAAGATAAAAATCCCTTATACATTATTAGAGAGGTGATTTCACCTAAAATGTGACATGACATCCCTTCAAATATGATATGACATCACTTCAAATGTGACATGACAATAATGATAAATGTGCCAATTAACAAACCATTATTCTCTTATAATAATCTCACCTAACTTTTGAAGTTAATCTCCATGTTAATGTACAAAAATTTTATAATATTTATATTCAGAATCTTCTGAAAAAATTTCAAAAATCTTTAATTTAGAATATTTTTAATGGAATCATAGAAAATTTAGTATACTTTCTAATATAAACGAATATTTTTACCCAAATCAATATAACATGGATCCTTATGGTCACTTATCTATATTATTTTTGTATATATCTTTTTGGAAAATTAGTCATTAACATTGTAGTTACTTTTAAATTTATTGGTTGAATGAATAGAAAATATGGAAACTATTATACTATCAAGTGAAGACAAAAATAATTTACTACATATACGCTAACTTATGCATATTTTCAAAACTTAATATAAATTTTCGGATCACATTTTTATTGATCAAAAACATTTGGAAAAAGAAGAAAATGTACAGTACTACTAAATTTATGTTGTATAATTTTTTTTATTAATTTTCTTTTTTTTTAAGAATATTTGGTCATATTGATATTTTAGTATTTCAATGTCGAATTCAGTTATTATTACAAATTATCAATGAGAAAAAATGAATTTTTAAAAATAATATATTAAAACAGAAGATGTTAATATGTCAGTTCTTATAATATTTTAAAGTCCAATTCATTTTTTATTACAAATACGTTCAAATATAATTTTTAACTTATATATAATAGATTTTACACTCCAATGTATTAAATTAGGAATAATATATTTCAGTTTGAATACATGTTTACTTTTTTTTTTTTAACACTTTCATTGATTGAATTAACTGAAAAATATAGTGTGATCCTCATGGAGGATTGATTGTAAACACAAAGGAACATAAAACTAGAAATACATGATGTTGATTGTGGCATTGATTCTTTTGCTAATCTATCAGTTGCTTTGTTGCAAAGTCTTGAGACCCATTCAAACTTGATATCTTCAAACTTTGAACTCCAACGTCTTATATCTCGAATCCAATTATGAACAACAAAATTCTGATCATTACCATTGACAAGATTGTGTACCATTTTATTATCTCCTTCGAAAATAACTTTCCAATAACCACGAATCCAAGCATGTTGCAATGCCATTAAAAGGGCTTGAATTTCTGCTTCTAATATACTTGCAACACGGCGACCCCGACTTTGGCCTGCTTCTTTATAAAAACCTAAATCGTCTCGATATAACCAAGCTCCGTAAGATTCATCCGCTATACGATATCGGCAATCATAGTTACATTTGATATAATCTGATGGTGGTTGATGCCATGAAGATTGATGACCGTAATTATTCCTCTGCCTTAAAGTGGTATTCGCAGGTTCATTTTCTTGAAAAAGAAAATTCCATTCTTGTGCATCAACGAGAGCTTTAGATAAATCTGATTGCCAACAATTCCCTTTCTTTTGATAGAGAAGTTTGTTTTGACTTTTCCATAGTTGCCACAAAATCCAAACCGGTAGTTGTCGTTGCGACGGTGACAGATTGATGTTGAAATTTTAATCCAAAACGATTTGGAATTTTGCATCAAAAGTATCTCTAGGATCTATTAACACTAGATTTGGATGTCTTGCTCCTCTCCACATAGCGAGCGCATAAGGACAGTTAAAGAATAAATGTTCCATTGTTTCTTCATCTTGACAACACCTTCTGCATTGCGAATCTGTAATAATTCCTCTTCGAACTAGAGTAGAACCTATAGCCATTGCATTCGACAATATTCTCCATAGGAAATATTTGAGTTTTGGAGCTAACTTCATTTTCCATATACGGTCTTTAAAATCGAGTCGACCTGGTGGTCTAGTTATATCATTGGCATAGTCCGGTAGATGTGTCTCTAACCAATAACCTAATTTGACTGTGTAAAGGCCGGAAGAAGTGTAGTGCCATCCAGCAAGATCATGTTCCGTTGTTGGTGTAATTCTTATGCTTTCAATAATGGTTCGGTCTTGAGGCATCACATCATGGCCGAGTTTAGTGAGATCCCAACTGTCACGTTTGTGATTCATCAAATCAGAAACCAAGTGGTATTGTTGATTCTCAACATCTAAAGGATATGGTGGTTGTGGCGGATGTGTTGGTAACCATGGATCCTCCCATAGCTTCGTTTCATTACCATTTCCAATAAGTATCCTCATTCCTTTCTTGATTAAATCACGCCCTTCTAATAGAGAACTCCAAATAACGAGTGCTTACGTCTTAATTGTGCGACCTTGCAAGACCCGTGCCATAAGACTTGTTGGATTGTGCATTATACGCCAAACCTGAAACTTTCAATATCTATAAAATCGAGCCTTCCTTCTTTTTTCGGAAAACCAAGTCTTTTCCATGATAGCCAGTGCATAGATCGTCGACATGTTCCCTTGCTCCACCAATAATCAGCCAGAAGACTATTAATATCATCACATACTCCTTTTGAGAGTTTGAAACAATTCATCATATACACATGAAGTGCCATAGCTACTGTTTTAATGAGGATCTCTTTGCCAGCCTCTGATAAGAATCGATGAGTCCATCCTTGAGTTCGTTGTTTGACCTTTTCAATAATGAATTGAAAATTTTCTTTTTTCTTTCGACCCATTCTCCTGTAGACCCATATATCGACCATTTCCACCATCATTGTGGATGTTTAGAATATGACGCAATCTGTTTTTAACATCGTCTTTGACTTTTGATCCAAACGTAATTGCAAACTTGTGTAGATTGATTGCCTGTCCCGAAATTTTCTCATATTCTTTAAGAGTTCTCATGATTGTAGTACAAGATCGTTGATGGGTATGGCAAAAGAATAACGCATCTTCCGCAAAAAGGAGATGATTTATCGTTGGTCCTGTGGCACTTATTTTCATTCCCTTAAGCTTGTTTGACATAGCAGCGGTATTGAACATATGACTTAATACTTCACCACAGAGAATGAACAAATAAGGGGATAACGGATCACCTTGGCGGATGCCTCTTTCTGGTTGGAAATGTCCTTTTGGGGTACCATTGATTAAAACAGAAAAGCTTACTGATTTCACACACGTCATTATCCAGTTAATCCACTTAGGATCGAAACCCATGTGTAGCATCGTATCCTGGAGAAAATCCCATTCTAGTCGGTCATAGGCTTTTGAGATATCTGTTTTCACGGTCATATAGGAATTTGACCATCGGAGGCGTGAATTCAAGGAGTAGAGCATCTCATGGGCAATGATGACGTTATCCATGATATTCCTATTAGGAATGAAAGCCGCTTGATTTTCCGAGATGATAGAATGTAAATAAGCTTTTAGTTTGCGAACAAGAATTTTTGAGATGATTTTATAGCTTACATTGCACAATGCAATTGGCCTAAAATCACTCATTCTCCTTGGTGCATCAATTTTAGGGAGTAGACATAAGTTGGTATGATTTGTAAAGGCTGGAAATTTTCTAGTATGGAAAAAATGGCGGACCTCTGCAGTAATTGTTGATTTGATCTCTTCCGAAAATTGTTGGTAGAAAGCTCCTGTAAAACCATCGGGGCCAGGGGCACGGTTAGGTCCGATGTCAAAAACGGCTTCACGAATTTTATCATCAGAAATTGGTCTTGTTAAGTTAGCATTCATAGGTGGTGTGACTTTGCTTTCAAAACCGTTGAAAACTAAATGATAACCCTCTCTTGTTGATCTCGTACTTTTAAACAAATTCAGAAAATAACTTTCCGCAGTGTGGCCAATCTCATTATCTCCTCGTTGAATATTATTAGCGTCATCTTCTATTGCTAAAATGCGATTGCGAGCTAGTCTGTTTTTTGTTAAAGCATAGAAGAATGTTTTGCTACGATCTCCCAATCGAAGCCAATTATTTCTGCTCTTAGAATGCCAATAACGTTCCTCTTCACGGTGTGGTCTGTTTAATTCATAGCAAACTTGTCGCATCTCTCTTGTAGTGTGAGTACCAAAAGACATTAATCTATCTAGCTACGTTGTATAAAATTCAATTCTCTCTGAAGAATTAGTCTTGTGATTTCTTTTCCAAATAGATATAGACTTTCGACAGTTTCGTAATGTGGAGTTGAGAGATAAATGAGAAGCATAACTTTGTCGCCAACTCGCAATAACGAATTCTCTAAATTCATCAGGTTGATAAAGCCTTTTATCATAACGGAACCAACCTCTTCTTTGTTCAACTCGGCCTAAAGCATTGATGACCAAAGGTCGATGATCAATTCCATTAAAAGGAAGAACTCTACTTGTGCAGATGGAAATTTAGCTAGCCATTCCGAATTCGCCATCGCTTTGTGTAAGCAACAAAAGATATCATGTTTATATCGTTTCCCAGTCCAAGAGAAATGATCACCCACTGCCTTTAGATCATGTAAGTCGCATGTTGTGATCATACGCCTGAAATCTGCAAAGGTACGTTCCGGTAGAATATTACCACCACGCTTCTCATCATTTGATTTAATCTCATTGAAATCGCCCATAAGTATCCAAGGTGCTGCTCTGGTTGTAAAAATACGCTTAATTCATTCCCACAAATGATTTCGATAAACAGGATCCGGATGACCATAGATAAAGCAGCAGTAAAAAGAACTTCCATTAACTTCAACAAGGCAGTGTACAATATTAGGGGACTGAAACAGAACTGAAACTACAATTGAATTCTTCCATAAAAGAGCAATTCCACCACTCCTAACTCGTGGTGGAACCATCACAAAGCGATCATAACCTAATTCACAACACAAATCACGAATAACATCATCACTTTGCTTGGTTTCTTGAAGGCATATCTTGTCCGGGAAATACTTGTGATGTATATCCTTAAGGCGTCGAATTGTAGAGTCTATGCCGAGACCCTGACAGTTCCAAACGGTTGTAATCAGGGCGATTCTAGTGGATTTGGGCCCACCGCGCCTCTGATCACATCTTCTGCAGAGTCGTTAGTACCACTACTCTCCGCAACATCAAACAACTTTGCCTTAGACTTCTTGTCCTCTGTAGTACGTTCCTCATACTTTCGCTTCCATTGACCACTGCGATTATCTTCCTCAAAGTGTGTGTATGCCGCATACAAATCAGACATAGCATCAATTTCATTTAATTCCTCACCCATAACAGAAGTTGGAGAGGCATCACGACCCGAAATGTCGCCTGTGGAGTTTGAGTAGATTGGATATGGATTGAAGTGTTCATTCATATCCAGATCTCTGGAAAACATGTTACCGTATTGTACATCATCCAGATCATCATCCTCTGCAACCAGATTATGGACATTATCCTCTTCAATTGCTTCCTCAATAGGACCCGCTTGACGAGGGTAACAATTTGCTTCGTCATTTAGAACCGGAGCCTCATTATCTTCTGGTAATTCTTCATCGGCGTCGTCAAGTTGTCTAAGTCTGACTCCATTGTTACGAACCGGAAGAGCATTAACATCATCATCGTCTTCATCAGGTGGATAGTCTCCGCCGCCATTTTGGATCAAGCAATTACCAGAATCATGTGTCAACATACCACATTCTTCACAGAATCCCCTGAGCCTTTCGTATCGGAATCGAAGCAGCGTGTTGACACCGGGAACGAATTAAAAATTTTGTTGGAAACGCAGAGGATAAAGGATATCCCAATTGAGTCTGACTCTCACATACTCGACACGAACTGCGGCCTCGACATTATAGTCCACGTCCATCAACATTGCCATGGCTCGCCCAATATGCGCGATAACGTCAACATTCATGAACTGTAGTGGGATTCCTCGGATTTGGATCCAAAAAGGTATGAAATTTAGGATTTCAAGGTCCATCAGAGGTGCCCATCTCTGAAGCACCAACATTCGATTAGCGAAAGCCCATGGGCCATGGCGAAGAACATTCTCCATTGCTTCCTCCGATGGAAAGACAAATTGAAAACGACGTCCTTCGACAATTCTGCCATGAATGAGTCCTTCTTGACCCCAACTACTAGGGAGAGCAGCCACAATCGAACGAAAGTTTTGACGGCGGGGTATTGTTGATCTTCCCATGATCCCGAATCGGTTTTCATCGGCGGCCTGATTCACCACATCCAATGGAAGTTGGATTGGTTCATCGTTAACGCCCAAATTAATGTCTTGCATAGCTCTTATGAGACTGTCAGCCATTATAGAAAAAGGAGAGATTCGAAAGATAAACTGAAGAATGGGGATTTGATAGTAAGGATAGTGAAAATGATTGATTTCAGATTTGTACTTAAAAGGAAGATGGAAACTGCAAATCAGTTTTCTTGGTTCATCACGAGACCACGATTTGTGGATCATGGAGATAACTGCCGGAATCATGAAGAGAAATTCATACCCCACGTCGCCGGTTGGGAAAGCACAAACCGTCGTGAAGACGGTGAGAATATCTCGGAGAAATAACCGTTCAATAATTGTCTTTTCAGTCGCCATTTTTTTTGTGTGAATATTATATATTTATGATTGTTGTGAATAATGTTTTTTCAATTTTTTTTACTTATGTGAAATAATAAATGGTAAAACCAAATTTCTGAAAATTCATATTTAAAAAGAAAAACATGATCAACAACATACTATAATAATAAAATTCAATACATATTTTCACATTCTTAAACAGTAAAGTTAAAAAATAAAATTGTGAATAGTTTAACCGCGTCGTACGCGGGAGAGTCACGTAGTCTGTTAGTAAATTAATGGAATAATATGAGGTAATTTTATACTTTACTCGAATTAACTGGATCACCTAGACTTAAAATTCCTTTTAAAAATAGCATTTCAAAATGAATCTTATTGTACCGCCAAATTTAATGCACTACCATATCTATAAGAAAAACATTATACTACGGTTACCAGTTACCACCCATAAAAATTCTTAGTTTCTTACTGCCACTTTTTCTGAACATAAAATTGTGTTGCTTATATAAAAATATTGTTTTCAAAAATAAAAAAAATAAAAATATTAAAAATGTATTTTTACACTTGTATCGCAAAAATTAGTGGTAAGGGAAAAATACGGTATAATCTTTACCACCACTATTTTGAATCGCCAATATAGTATCTTCCATTGAACAGCCGGCCCTATATGTCTGCATTACTACATATAATAAAGAACCAGCGCACAAGTCATGACAATCATTTTTTACGACTCGAATATTAAACCTAAAAAGTTTGTCGGAATCTTAATATTTGATACTCTTATATTGATTAGTATATAAAGATAATGTTTTTACTGTTAATTAAAAAAATATATAGTTGGGTACCACCTTGTTAACCTAGTACAAGGTCCATTTATGCATCATCACATCATTACTAAACCTTTTCCTAAATCCAACTTGAAGAAAAAGCGTTATAGGTCTAACGTTCACTCGTTTAGCAAAAAAAAAAAAAAAAGGTCTAACATCCACTCCACGATCGTTAATTAATCTAAAATATCGTCTTCTTCTTTTTTGTTTTCAACTCTAAATTATGTTTCTATTTCTAAATTATGTGTTCGCTTTTTATTTTGGGCAGATTGATGGTACATTCGGATTTTTGTGTAATGCATATATTTTTATATGTGCTTGTTGCATGTATAGCCAAAATATTAATATTAACCTGAGCAGCTAGCTACCAAACATCTACACAATACTATATATACAGCTCAATTTTATCGAGAATATTACCTTTTCTAATAAAACATGTTCTGGGGAGAACCTTTTCAAGACAATCTCTGTTAACTTAAAATTCGATCGAATAACATTAAAGTAACTCAATAAACTTTAATAGAGCAACTTAGGTTTATGATAAAACAATGATTTACTTATTTCAAAATTTATCCAATACTAAAAACGGGACCGTTGTATATATATGTTACCAAATTTTCTGATAATCTAAAGACAACCGATCATATTGATTTATTAGTGAAAACATATTTGAATGTAAAAATTCATAACTAGAGACAAATTAAAATTAGTAGCTCAATATAAAAAGAATATCATAAAGATGCACTACAACAAATCAATCAAATCTGGAAAAGTTTTATTGCTAAATATATATGATCGAACATATTCATATTTTTCATATTCATTATTTTCTAGCTATAAAACTAAACTTGTACACAATAATTGTTTAAATTAATTAATCAATAGTTTGATAATTTAAAACAAATATGTCCATCAAGCATTAACTTTATTTTTAACCGAGAAAAAACTACATCAAATAGAAAGAATGATACATCTCAAGTCTCAACGTAGAACACAAAAACAAAACAAAACTATAAGCAACCAACAGATGTCTTCATTGCCTTTCGTAGAGGACGAAGTATATATCACATTGGAAAAAAAAATCTGAAATTATTTTCTTGATCGATTCACGTTCATGTCCTCTCCACAAGAAACTGTAATGCAACTTCTCCTCCTCTTCTTCTTCTTTTTCTTTTCTTGTATTAACCAACGTAAAGACACATAAAGGATCGAAAAACAGACGAACTTTGCGCGATAAACCGGTATATTCTCCAAACCAAATGGTATTTCAAGGAGCACCAGGAGGGTTCTTGTGTCCGATACCTTGACTAGGACCTTGGTGGGTTGGTCGGAACGCATCTTGTTCTATGTTCTTGTAGCGGTTGATCTTGTGGTACCACACAACATCATCCTTAGGTGGCTCAGGTGGTGACCAAGAAACAACCGGCGCGTGTCGAGCGGCGGTTGTAGTATCAAAGTGTAGATTTATCACCAGAAGAATTATAAGAAAGCTAGAAAAAACCGTGATTGAACAACCACGATTCACCATCACTTACAACTTTAGGTTTTTGTAAAGACCTTAAACCCTTTAAAGCGTATGTTTAAATGGTAATTTTCTTCTCACAAAAACAAGAGAGAAGTATGCAACTTAAAAAGGATCGGAGGGTATAGTACCCACAAAACTATATGACTCAATATGTTCAATACTAATGTGAGAACATGGACACTATATATAGCTTGTTCATAAATTAAGAGTGTATATACTTCAAGGGCCTCTTTTGAAGGTGCGCGAGAGGTGTAAATGCACTTAAGACTTCACTCATATATTTATTATCTTACATAGGGTCCTCCCTAAACAATTTTTATTATTTCTTCCGATGCATTTAAAATTACATAAAATTAGGACAACCACACATTTAATTATAGTTTACTACATCAGTCATACTAATACATTTCGTACATATGATTTACAAACAACTCATACTAAAGACAAGTTTATAGATGTTAGATTAGGTTTTGAAGGAAAATTTTAATATACAAGTTTTTAATAGATCGAAACATATATATTATGGACAAATTTTGATGAATAATTACGAAAAATACGACAATCTCAAAAATATTACTTTGCAAAAATGGTAAAATCCCACAAGATGGGTAAACAACCATTTTATCTTACGGTATGGGATCATTTTTTATTAAGACATATCGTCTCAAATATAATTGAATTAACCTGTACTGTGTGGTATCTACACATGGAACGTTGTCCGTCGTATTATGCTTTGTTTGCTTTAGTTTTTGGCTTGAAATATAAAAGAGAAATATTATTTGCCCTCGAATATATACCAAAAATGGAAAGTTCTAAGTTCCTTGATCGCATCTTTTCTTAGCCATTCATCAAAAGAAACGCAGGCATTGTTCTTGATAAGACAACCCTATTAGATATATGTTTTTCTAGTAATTAGGTTAATGTGTTATCTATATTTGTTAATATTTCTTCAATTATTTAAATGCTTTATTTCTCCGCTAAAAACCTACTGATTATTGATTAAGTGTCTTTGTTATACTTATAACATATTGCGTACTCTCTGTCAATTTATTTGTTATATAATCCTGGATTTTGAGAAAATGTTATTCAGACTTAATCCTTTGTTATTCAATATTTGATTTAAAACTGTTAATTAAACATGTTACTAAAATATTTGACATCTGTAAATTACGTCTAAGAGACTTTAAAGTTTGAAATTATTTATTTAAGATTTTAAAGTTTCATAAAAGATAGGTGAACGCAATTATAAATGTTTTTGTATGCTGAAAGATTTAAATGAACATCAAATGATTCCACTCATAGAAATCATAGAAAACAGTTCAATTAAATGTATTATCCACATATCATAGAAAACAGTTCAATTAAATGTAGGGCCCACAAATCATAGAAAACAGTTCAATTAAATGTATTATCCACATATTTATACAGTTCACACACCTGAATAGTCAAAGATTGTAAACAAAAGCATCTTTAAGATTACAAATGTGTTTTTGTTTATAAATCGTCAAAGTTTCGGGTCTTCTCCCCATCAATGTCTGAGAGACCAACATTTATAATACACTTCCATCTCAAATAAAGTTGTAAGTTGGATAAATCAGATAATTATATAGAGTGAACTAGCATTTTTTTTTATCCAAGTGAACTTCAGCATGATGACTTTGAATGAATTCGTCAAAGCATCTCCAATCTAACACCTAAACTCCTCTTCAACCCAAGACCATTTGGAGTGAAAAATAAGTTTTTACAATTTTGGTGTTGAATTATTTAATTTATAAAAAAATTCTTCAAATTTAAACAATTTCAAAATTAATGCAAAACATATAAAATTAGTGAAAAAACGAAAGTCAGATATATAACTTATTATGTTAAAATTAACTTAAAAAATAGATGGGTCAATTCGTAAATTTTAAAGATAAAGTATATTATAACAATTAATAATAAAATTTAAAACGAAAATATGCTTAGAATATTCTCTTTTGGACATTTGAGAAAAATTCAATATTATTTTAGAGTTACACGATTTTGTTACACTAAAATGGTAAATGCATTTAAGATGCTCTAAAATTTTTTGCAAGCTATGAACCTGTTGGTTTGCTTAGTTAGAAGAATGTTGCATACTTGCATGCGAGTTAAATTTTTTTGATGGATATTTTAAAAAAAAAAAACTAAAAAGTAAAAACTGACTTGGGACCAACGAAAATTAGGATGTAGACCCGGATTTCAAAATTATATAAAAAAGATTTGTTGCGCGCATGATGATTAAAAGTCCACTCTGACTCATACGAACTTTCGATTTTCTTGTAGGGAGAAAAAGCCAAACATGTATTCATGCAGATATTTCTGAAATTCCGCGTCCAATAAACTCATCTAACTAAATCAACTCGTCAATATTGAACAAACATTGGATTGAATAAGAGACCAAGTGCATGTTATAGAAAATTATCTTCACCACAAATATTCGAACAGATAACTTTCCAATTAAGAATCACATGTAGTTGTCAAAGATGCATAGAGTTGTACAGAGGCTTGAAAGTGTGTTTTGAAGTATATAAAGAAAAAGGTGGAAAAAAAAAATGTTTTAAAAAAGAAGACAACATCATGCGAACTTTGAATTCCAGCCAGTCAGAATAAAAGGAGTTCGAAAGAGTCACCATAATTAATTCTTTTTCGGTTAAGGTACCTCAAATGTTGTGTCTTTTCAAGGAATCCCTCACACAAAAGCTAAGAACTTAGTCGCAATACATATCGACCATTTATTCGATTTCAAGTACTTTTTTATTCATCAAAAGACTACTCATATTTATTTCGAATCTTACAAAATCTTACCGATATTATTATTATAATTTTTTCTTAAGCAATCAAACAATAATAGGTTTATTTCTCACGATATGGAACATAAGGACAACTCGAAAGTTATTGTATCTTGATGTATCTCCGGGATCGGAACGTAACGGTGAATTTGGATAATAATTGAATCGTGCACGAGAACACTTTCCTTAAAGAGTATTTCGACCCTTACCAGTACCTTGAGTTACACGAAATCCCTTGTAGGATAAGACAACCAAAGTTACTTTTTGTTCTAGGCTAAGACACAAGAGAGACAAAAAGAGATTAGTGTTTTGTTTTGCGTTTGACCAAAGATGGTCTCGTAAATTTCTTCTTCTTCCGTTGTTTGATTGCTCCAAAACTTTTATAATATACCAAATGTTGCAATAGTTGATAAAATAAACATAAATCCAATAGTTACAACTTTTCACATGAACGATTGCAACTCCTCACATGAACGGTTGCAACTATTCACTTAAATCTCCAACATTCCTCCCACATTTAAGTGTAATTATAGATTCACATAACACAAAACCAAACTCATACATAAATAAAAATGCCTTAACAATTGAATTTCCATATTAGTGTTATTACACATTCCAAACGTCCGAGAATAAAAATATGTCCTATGGATTGAATTTTTAAACTCATTTTGGGCACATGAAGATAATACGCACAAGAATTTCTACAGTACTCTTAAGTTTTTATACTTGACACTATTAAAAGTCATGTGTCCTTATCCGTTCACGAGAGTATACGAAGCAAAGTCCAAGCTTCTTGAAGTGGCTACACTTCACACTCATCTAGGTAGATATTTTAGTCATGCATCTGCAACATGCACTTTTTCAAAAAATCTATTAAGAAAAAAACTTCAACCTAACTTTCTCTTGATTCAATCTCTAAGTATAGGTTTTCCACATTGGATTGAGCCCCTAATGTCATATTAGAGGGGATTTAGGTTTCCTATAATTAAAAAATTTAGATAGACTTTAATCCCATTCTTTAAGCTGACTTTGTTACCAAGTCTCTAGCTAATCCCTTTGTCAAATGATCTACTAGATTTTGTTGAGACCAAACAAACTCTAAAGTAATCATCCCATGAGTGTTCAACTCACGTACCGTGCTATGTCTAACGCCTAGGTGTCGCGACTTACCATTATATACTTGGCTATAGGCCTTAGCCAAAGTTGCTTGACTATCACAATAGATAGAAATGGGTGACACTGGTTTCGGCCACAATGGAATCTCAGAGACTAAGTTTCTAAGCCATTATGCCTCTTTTCCCGTAGCCGCTGACGCTGCAAATTTTGATTCCATAGTTGAACTTATAATACAAGTTTGTTTCTTGGAAGCCCATGAAATGACACCTCCCCCAAGTAATAACACCCAACCACTTGTAGAAGAATGATCTTCTACGTTGGTGATCCAACTTGCATCTGAATATCCTTCTAGGACTGAAGGAAATCCATCCTAAGATAAACCATAAATATGGTTCCTTTCAAGTACTTGGGCACACGTCTGAAAACTTACCAATGGTGGGTACTGAGGTTACTAGTTTTTCTACTTAACCGTTCTACCGCATAAGCTATATTCGGCCTAGTGCTCGTCATGGCATACATTAAGCAACCAATTACTAGAGAATACTCGAGTTGTGATACCGCTTGTCCTGTATTGGGCATAAGCTCCACACTCGCATCCATAGTGAAGGAATTTGCACATGTTTTACAGGTTTAATATCTATTAAACAACCTAGTGAGAATTCAATTAGCCTAGGATCTAGGGTTTGTAAACAATGAATCTAGAACAGATCTCGAATATACCTGGAGATTAGCAGCGGAAGAAGATCAGGGATTCGAGATCAATTAGCACCTCAAGTGCTGCGCCTCTACTGATAGTCCACACACACACAAACTGGAACCCGCAGGGTTGCTAGTACCTGGAATCGGATCTCTCAGGGAATCCTACGTTTTCAAAGGTGGCTATCAACTAAGTCTGCTCTCAATTTCGTGCCTCATATCATATATATAGGCATGTGAGAAAACCTAATTGTCCAGCAATTAAACCGGTTCAAATTAAGTCATTAAACCGAAATCCCTATCTCGGTTTTTAGCCCGTGTCGATCGACACACTAATGTAGTGTCGATCGACACCTTCTCTAAAACATGATTCTTATGTGTATCAAATACACATCATTTGATCATTACATTAATGATCATTCCCATATAAAGTAAATCCAGTTTGCTTAGGTGTGTGACCCTGTAGGATCATATAATACTAGTAATGAGTTCATAACTCATAGATCATCAGCGGCTTCTAGCAAAACGTCATGACCACCTAGTATCATATGAATGTCTGATCTCGACAGTACAACTATCACTAGAGTGAATACAAGTGTGATTTCAGGACATTCCCAACACATAGGAGTGCTAATTGGAGAACAATTCTCAAAATTGAACTTCTTTAGCACTTTCTTAATGTAATGAAATTGTGTTAAAAATAGTTCGTTACCATTACGCTTGATTCGAATTCCTAAAATCACGTCCGCCTCCCCATGTCTTTCAAGGCAAAATTAGATGATAAAAACTCTTTTATGAGTTCAACATGTTTAAGATCAGTACAAAAAATCAACATACATCAACATATAAGCAAATAATTACTCCATTTCCGGACTCATCAAATTTTGTATATAAGCATTTATCCGACTTATTTAACTTGAATCCACTTGATAAAACAGCCTCATCAAACCTTTGATGCCACTGCGTTAGTGCTTGCTTTAGCCCATACAATAAATTTATCAACTTACACACCTTATGCTCATTACTGGGCATAACAAATCTTTCGGGTTGTTTCATATAAACCTCTTCTTCTAAGACACTGTTCAAGAATGTCGTTTTAACATCCATTTGGTAAACCACAAGATTATTAATGGATGCCAAACCAACTAATAATCTTATAGAAAAGATTCTAACCACGAGAGCATAAGTATCAAAATAATCGATACTTTCCCTTTGTCTAAAACCTCAGATGACCAAGCGAGCCTTAAACTTGTCGATCGTTCCATCGACTTTCATCTTCTTTTTGAAGATCCATTTAGATACCAAAGGCTTGCACCGGGTGGGAGATCCGTCAAGACCCATGTATTATTTCCTATGATGGAATCCATTTCATCATTCACTGCTTCTTTCCAAAAAGCAACGTCATGAGACATCATAGCCTCACTAAATGTCCTAGATTCACCATCAATATAATAACAATATGAGTACTGGAACTCAATCTCATCTCTTGATCCTTCAACCAAATAAATTTGAAAATCGGGTCCAAATAATTTTTCAGTCCTCCCTCGCTTGCTTCTACGAAGCATCGGCGACTCGTTAGACGGCACGATTGTGTCATCTTTTTCTTTAGTTCTACTTGAACTAGGAATCAAATCCTTTGATCTAGGTATTGACGAAAAGCGATTTTCATCAATAAATGCATCTCTTGATTATATTACGGTGTTAACCGATACAAAATCATTAGGTTCTATGACATAAAATCTATAAGCTTTGGAATGCTGAGCATATCCAATAAAGATACTGTAACGCTCTTGTACCAAAATATGGATTTTTGGCGAGGGTGTCAATCGACACCAATCGACACCACTGTTTTCGAACCAAATGGTTTGATTAAAATCATTCTTGCGATTATAATCGTGAGCAACCTCGTTTTTGGGCAGAAAAAGGTGGTTTTTCGAGATTGAGAGAGAAAAAGAAAGAATTATGGTTGATTTTGTTATAAGAGCTTGAGTTGAGGCTTAAGGAACCCAAAGGTTATTTTGTTGGTGAGTTCTATAGGAAAAAGGAAGGAAATCAGTGTTATTGAGTGTGTGAAGAGGCTGATTTCGTGAGCCTTTATTCTCTGATCAGAATCCATTCCCAAAGCTAAGTTGAGTGCGCGACTATGGTTTATCTGGGTAAATGGAACGATAGATTTCAATGATTGTGTGTATAAATTGGATCTAGGGTCTCGAGTATTATTTTGATTTTGATTGAGTTTTAGAACTGTTGGTTTACGTTGTTGGTTATTTGTTGGAATTGTTGAATTGGTTTAATTGAATTATTGGTTTAAATTCTGGTTTAGTTGATTTTATGATTTCCGCTGGGTTGTGATTGTTTTGCTGGTTTAGTTGTGAATTGAGAATTAATATTTATGAGAATACTAATTCGAAGTAAAATTGAAAACAAAATCGGGTTAGGTTGTTTCAGTTTGGTATCAGAGACCTTACTGTTTTAGGGCGGGAAAAATGGAATGCTTTAAGATTGTTGTTTGAAATTGATTATGAGTAGTTAGTCTATTTTGTGGGTTTGGAGTCTTAGATAATCTTCTTCAAGCCTTCAATGAGATTTCACGGTAAGTGTTTGTTTCAATTCCTTTTAGAATTCTAGTATTTTTAGTCTGTGTTTTTGGGAAATGCAGAGAGTGATGGCTAGAGTTGCTAGAGGTCGTGGTCGTGGAGGTCATGGGCATGGTCAGGGATAAGTGAGTGAGTAAGTCCGCCGAGAGTGTGGCCCAGAATACCACGCATAACCATGTTGCGGCTTCGCAGACGTTACAGGAGGGGTCCATGGGTGAGGCTAGTATGATTATCAGTGTGACAACTTGCGGTACCAGGGTTGGTGCCGGAGTGGATGGTGATGCGGGAGGCCCGTGTGTGGGTGCAACTACAGGTGTAGTTTTGGTCCGAGATGATCGTCTGGCGGATCTATTTTTGTTGTTGTTGTGGAAACAGTTACCGGGTGCGGTACCAGTGCAGGCTCAAGTGGTACCACCAGTTAGAAGTGTAGCCAAGAGTTGCGGTTGCGGAGGAGCTTCTATCCTACCTTACGATGATGGAGCAGATGCAGAGGATTAACACGGTGTTCTTTTCGGGTGGTGTTAAGCCTGAGGAGGTTGACGAGTAGAGGATGAGGGCAAAGCATAATTTTTGCTAAATCAGATGTTCTGAGGAGTACCGGGTTGATTTGGCGGTGCATTATCATGACAGTAATGCACATCTTTGGTGGAGAGGTGTTGCGGCCAGGAGAGTGCAGGCGAGGATGACTTGGGGAGACTTTTTGGCAGAGTTTAATGTCAAGTCTTCCTTTACAAGGCAATGGATCGGTTAGAGACGCAATTCTTAAAGTTTGTTCAGGCTGACCGATCAATGAGTATGATGTGGAGTTTAACCGACTCTAGATTTATGCTAGGCGGGCTATGGAGGACGAGTAGGCTCAGGTGAAGAGGTTCTTGAAAGGACTTTAACCTGATTTGAGAACTCGTTGTAGAGTGACTAAGTACGCCTCGAGAGCAGAGTTGGTTGAGACGGCGGCAGTGATTGAGGAGGATCTGAGGGATTATGCAGTAGTGATTGTTCCAACTGTTCAGTCGAGGAGGGCGCAACAGCATGTGGTTCCTAGCAAGGGCGGCAAGCCTGCCCAACGATAAAAGAGGAAGTGGGAGGACACTTTTAAGTCAAGTTAAAGTGGTCGAGGATGCTTTGAATACAAGAGCATGGATCACAGATTGGCAAGCTGTCCTAGGAAGGACGAGGTTCGAGATACTCGGGTTTGCTACCATTGCAGAGAACCTGGACATATCAAGCCGAAATGTCTCAAGCTGCAGCAGATGGCGATGGCTGCAGTAAGTCGGTGGGGTAGATTGAAGCAGCACCGCGAGTGTACTCTATGGTGGAGTCGGATGGGCTTAGCGCGAGGTCGATCACATGTAAATTTGAGACTCATACTTGGTGAATTCTTTTTGGTTTGAGAATATTGTCTGTTTTGTCTGTGTTAGTCTTTGATGAAATGTTAGGGTTTTTAGCACATGAGGTTTGTGCAGGGAACTTATTAGTGGGCGGTTTTGAGTCTCACATGTTGTTTGACTCTTGAGCATCAATTTTCTTTATTTTTACCGAGTGTGCTGAGAGCAGCAATATCCGGAGCAATGTCAGTGACCAGTTAGGTTTGTTAAAGTTGCTGGAGGAAAGTTGCTAGCTACTCATGGTCGGGTGAAGGGCATGGATATTTAGGTGGCTGGAGAATCGATGCCAGCAGACATGATTATTAGTCTTTGGGAGTTGTACGATGTTATCCTGGGTATAGGTTGGGTGGATCTGTACACGACTCATCCGGATTGTCATCGAGGGCGGGTTTTGTTTGGATGCAATGGAGGGAGGTTGGTTTATCAAGGTGTGAGACTAACTTCAATGAATCTTGTGATCTCGCCTATTCAAGCAGAACATATGATTGAGAAGGGTTGTGAGGCGTATTTGGCGATGATTGATATGCCAGAAGCTGTTGGAGAGGTTACGGTTAGAGATTTCCAGGTTATTCTGGATTCCAAGGATGATTTCAGTCGTTCCACGGATTACTGTTAGTCTCGGTCTAATCTTTTCATGATTGAGTTGGAGCATGGGATGACACCTTATTAGATGGCTCTAGCAGAGTTGGCAGAACTGAAGAAGCATATAGAGGATCTTTTCGGTAAAGGTTTTATCCGGCCTAGCAATTCACCGTGGGGAGCACCAGTGTTTTTTGTGAAGAAGAAGGATGGGAGTTTCTCGTTATGTAGTGATTTCCGAGGACTTAGCCGAGTCACTGTGAAGAATACCTACCCTCTTTTGCGGATTGATGAGTTGTTGGATAAGCTTAGAGGTACGACTTGGTTCTCTAAGATTGACTTGGTGTCAGGATATCATCAGATTCCGATTGATGAGGCAGGTTTAAGGAAGAAAACTTTTAGGACGAGATATGGTCATTTCGAGTTTTTGGTGATGCCTTTTTTTATGTCTAATGCACCAACATCGTTCATTAGGTTGATGAACAGGGTTTTCTAAGAGTATATGGACGAGTTTGTGATCATCTTTATTGATGACATTCTGTTGTATTCGCATAATCCTGAGGAGCACGAGGTTCATTTGAGATTAGTTCTGAAGAAACTGCGAAAGCAGAAGCTATTTTCTAAATTGAACAAATGCAGTTTTTGGCAGCGAGACATAGGTTTTCTCGGTCATATTTTTTTTATGCAGAGCGAGTTTTTGTTGATCCGATGAAGACAGAAGCTATTAGGGAGTGGGCTAGACTGAGGAACGCCACCGAGATTAGGAGTTTTCTTGGGTTGGCAGGTTATTACAGGAGATTTGTCAAGGGTTTCGTAAGTATGACTCAGTCTTTGACGAAGCTGACAAGGAAAGATGTTCATTTTATGTGGTCTTCGGAGTATGAGGAACGTTTCGTAAACCTGAAGGTAATGTTGACTAGTACACCAGTGTTGGCGTTGCCTGAATGGGGCGAGCCTTATGTGGTGTATACGGATGCTTCGAGAGATGGTCTGGGTTGTGTATTGATCAGCAGGGTAAGGTAATTGGTTATGCTGCGTAGCAGTTGAGGAAGCATGAGGGCAAGTACCCTACCTATAATTTTGAGTTGGGTGCAGTGGTTTTTGCCTTCAAGATTTGGAGGTTTTATCTTTATGGTGGAAACATGCAGGTGTTCACGGATCATAAGAGTTTGAAGCATATCTTTACTCAGCTAGAGCTGAATGTGAGGCAGATGTGATGGTTGGATTGTTGTCTAGACATATTTTGCCATCCTCGTAAAGCTAATCTTGTGGCGGATGCTTTGAGTCGGCGGTAGGTTGCTTTGGCTCAAGAGCAGGATGTGGAGGATTTGGTGAGTGAGATTAGTACTTTAAGATTAGTACATGAACCATTGGGATTAAAGGCAGCTGATCGGGCAGATCTTCTGAGCAGGATCCGAGTAGCTCAGGAGAAGGATAGGGTCTCGGCTAATGTGGACTATTCTTGTGCACGGGCGAGTTTACGTGCCCAAGGATGAGAGTTTGAGGCAAAAGATTATGAGAGAGGCTCATGCGAGTAAGCTATCTTTTCATCCAGGAGTGACTAAGATGTACCAGGATTTGAAATGGTACTATCACTGAGTTGGGATGAAGAAGGATGTCGCTAACTGGGTCACAACATGCGATATATGCCAGTTAGTGAAGACTGATGGAGCAGCGTTTTTGGCTAAGAAGTATGTGAAGAAGATAGTGAGGCTGCATGGAGTGCCATCGAGTTTCGTGTCACATAGGGATCCCAATTTTCTCTTCAGTGTTTTGGAAAGCTTTTCAGGCTGGGATGGGCACTAAGGTTCATATGATTACAACGTATCATCCTTAGACGGATGGGCAGTATAAGAGGACGATTCAGACACTTGAGGATTTGTTGAGGATGTGTGTTCTGGATTAGAGTGGTCATTGGGCGGATCAGTTGAGTTTGCTTATAATAATAACTACTAGGTGAGTATTGGTATAAGAGGCCATTTCTTACACCTTTATGATGGTCTCTTGGGGGGGGGGGGGGGGGGGGGAGAGGAGCATCCATGGTTCATATTCAGAAAACGACACAAGATTTTTTTTTAAACTGAACATGAAGGAGGCTCGGGATCGGCAGAAGAGTTATCCTGATAAGAGAAGAAAAGAGCTGGAGTTTGTGGTGAGAGATATGGCATATCTAAAGATGGCTATGTTAAGGTGTCCTAACAAATCAATTTTGGAGAATAAGCTGAGTCTGAGGTTTATGGGTATGTTCAAGGTTGTGGAACGCGTAGGACCGGTTGCGTATCAGTTAGAGTTGCCTCAGATTATGAAGGCCTTTCATAAGGTCTTCCATGTGTCGATGCTGAGGAAATGTATGTATAAGTTTAAGGAAGTGTTGGCGACGATTCCGGTAAATATTCAGCGCAACATGACTATATAGAGACAAAACCTGTGAGGATTCTTGAAAGCAGAGTCAAGGTTCTGTGCCAAAAGAATTTACCGTTGATGTGAGTCTTGTGGGACTCTGACGGTGTAGAGAAGAAGACTTGGGAACCAGAGGCTAAGATGAAGGTAAGGTTTAGGAAGTGGTTTGATAAGCAGCTCAAGGCTTGAGCTTTGTTCCTTTATGGTTTCCAGTTTCCAGTTTCAGAGTTTTAGCATGGTGCTATGTTGTTTTTGGTTTATGTAATTTTGTTTGAGGATGTAACAATTATTACATTTTTAGAATTATAAGATGAGTATTTTTTATATTTTTGACTTGTGTTTTCATGGTTTTTAGTATTGTTCATGGTTTAAAAATAGAAGTTTTATGAGCATTTACAATTTGTCTATTTTTCGAGAGACTCTAGTGAAACACCCTGAGTGATAAGGTTGTTTCGAGATGACCATGAGGATTAGTCATGGTTGAGAGGATATTCCAGGATAGTGGAATGTCATGAGGCAGTTCTAGTCTTTAGATGTTTACAAACGTTAAAGAATTGGTTGCTTTAGGGGATGAGGATTTCCCCAAATAACTCATTGGGAGATGAGGATTTCTCTAGAAGGATGAGGATTTTCCTGTATATGTATTTGGGATGAGGATTTCTCAGTATATGTAGTGAGAGATGAGAATTTCTCTCGAGGAGATGAGTATTTACTTGTATACCGATCGCTCAAAGGATTTGTTCCTGAGAGTGTAAGTGGTATGATACTCTAATAGCTTAAAGGATGTGTTTCTATGAGTGGAAGGGTGTGGTTATGAAATAAGAGTAATTAATGTCTTAAACGTGGTTATACGCATGAGACTGGATGTAAGCCTCTGAGATCGGGTGTGTTGATCTCGAGTGGTGTGGGCCGGGTTTATCAAGTGGTTGAACCGTGGCGAGCTGTATTGTAGAATTTGAGGTCAAATCTAGGTTAGTGGGGGGGGGGGGGGGGGGGGGGGAGAGTTGTAACGGCTGTGAACCAAAATATGGAGTTTTGGCAAGGGTGTCTATCGACACCAGGTGGTGTATCGATTGACACCACTGTTTCGAACCAACCGGTTTAATTAAAATCGTCTAATTTTGTTCGATTTGGGTTTATGGAACCTTAAGCTTGTGTTTAGAATCGTGAGCAACCTTGTTTCTGGGCAGAAAAGGTGATTTTCCGAGATTGAGAGAGAAAAAGAAAGAATTGTGGTTGATTGAGATAACATGGAATTTACCCTTTCTTTTATTACTCGATTTTTTTCTCTCGGACACACCATTTTGTTGTGGTGTAAACGATGCCGTAGTTTCATGTATAATGCCTACGGACCGAAAATATGTAGGATCATAATACTCCCCACCACTATCGGTGCGTAACTTCTTAATCAAGTCATTATGTTCTAGTTCAACCTCGGTTTTATAACCCTTTAACTTATCAAGAGCCTCATATTTAGCATGTAATTAAAACACGTAACAATAACGAGGATAATCATTTTATGAATGTGATGAAATATTTTGTATTCCGTAAAGATGGCGTAGCATGCAAATCACATAAATCACTATGTATAAATCCAAACACCCTAGCATTCCTTTCTATGCTCTTAAACGGTTGTCTAACTTTTTTATTCAACATACGTGTTCCACACTTATCTATATTCACGATAAAAGTTGGAATTAATCATTCTTTAGACATTTCAAACATACGTTTATAATGTACATGACCTAATCTAGCATGCCATAAAGAAGTATCATTTTTTCTAGAGCATATCATATAGATAAAATTGACAACTTTATTAATATTAAGCATAAATATACCACTACAAAAATATCTAAATCCAACAAAGACACCCCACTCAAATAAGACTTGTTCCTCATATGAAGTACAAATCCATCTTGAACCATCGACGATCCTTGCAAACATGTGTTGTTGCACCAGAGTCAATCCACCACGTCATGTCATCATCCTGGACATCAAAATGCCTCAAAAATATTTGATACATAATTCACTTTCGAGTATAATCAAAAACAAAATTCTGACCTTTGTGAGAGAATGGGCTTTGATCCTTAGACCCTTGCCTTAAACGGTTAAGTTCCGTTTTATTCTTATCCTTTGTTGCCCGACAATCACGTTTAAAGTAAACCGCCTTGTTACAAATCCAACAAACGCACTTAAACCTTTTGTTAGATCCATCGTTAGTGTTGTTATTAAAGTGACGTTTCTTCCCTTTATTCTTCATCTTGAAATTCCCACTTTCCTCCATCATATTAATCGAAGAAGTTTTAGACTCTTTATCTTTGGGTTTCTCTCCCTCTTGCTCCCTTAGAGATTCCTCTATACGCAAATGGCTGCCATGTTGTGCAAGAGACAACTCTTCCTTTTTGTGTTTTAACATGTGCTTGAAATATTTCCATGAAGGCGGTAACTTGTCGATGATACTCGACATCGAGATGGATTCATCCATCTTCAAGTCGTGTGGAGCGAATTGACCTAAGATGCGAAGTAATTAATTGTACTGCTTCATAACTGGTCTCGAATCGCACATCTCGTAATCATTAAAATTTACTTACAAGGAACTTCTTACTAGAAGCATCCTTGCCCATGTACATCAATTTCAACACATCCCACAATTTCTTTGCGGATTTGACATTTTGGTAGACAACAACGAGAGGATCATACATACCGTTGAGAATGTGAACACGACATATGTAGTCATTGTTCTCCTATTTAAGTTGCTTCTTTGTCTCCTCCATGGACTCTTCCTCGACATTTTCCAACACGGTGGGCATTAATATTCTTAGAACATACACCACATTGAGTGTTGTGAGGAGAAAGTGCATCTTCTTTTGC
This sequence comes from Draba incana, assembly GCA_963576765.1. Classification (NCBI taxonomy): domain Eukaryota; kingdom Viridiplantae; phylum Streptophyta; class Magnoliopsida; order Brassicales; family Brassicaceae; genus Draba; species Draba incana. The sequence continues at coordinate 17,074,120 of OY755204.1, read as the reverse complement.
CATCTTCGAAAACTGACTCCTTCAAACTTATCTAACTTGCCCAAATTTGACGTCATCTCACGCACCAAAACATTGGCCATCGTTCACGATAAATACTCTTTAAGAGTGTTGTATCTTGATGTATCTCCGGGATCATAACGTAATGGTAAACTTGGATAATGATTGAATTGTGCACAAGAGTACTTTCCTTAATGAGTATTTCGACCCTTATCAATGCCTTGGGTTACACGAAATCCCTTGTAGGATAAGACATCCAAAATTGTCTCTTGGTTTAGGCTAAGACACAAGAGTCACTAAAAGAGATTTGTGTTTTGTTTTATGTTTGACCAAAGATGGTCTCGTAAATTTCTTCTTCTTCCTTTGTTTGATTGCTCCAAAGCTTTTATAATATACCAAACGTTACAATGGTTGATAAAATAAACCATCAATCCAATAGTTACAACTTTTCACATGAACGGTTGCAACTCCTCACATGAACGGTTGCAACTATTCACTTAAATCTCCACCAAAAGCTTGGGTTGTGTAACATGTTCAAACATTTTCCCGATCCCCTTTAGTATTTTAGTAAGAACTCATAACTTCATAAGTCATATGCCTTTCATAATAAATGTCGTTTTACATGTTTCACACAAAATAGAAAAATAAAAGATATATTGGAGGAAACTAAGTATTATAAAGTTTTTTTTTTGAAAAAGGTATTTTGGATGTGTCCATTAGATAAGAACAGCTCCAGTGGTAGGGTTTAAATTAGTTTCTTATAATAAAAAATATTAAATATTGATTAAATGTGAACATCCCGAAACCAAAAATGTTATTTTGGTAGGGATGTCAACCGACACTAGGTATGGGTGTCGATCGACACTATCGATCGACACCAATATTTTCTTATTCGGGTCTACTCGATTTTTAATTGTTGGTTTGGGTTATGAAACCCTAGGCTCGTGTTATAAGAGGCAAGCACCCTCTCTTTCTCTGCGTTTTTGTGATTTTGAGAGAGCTTTGGAGATTGTGAGAGAAAGAGGTGGTGCTTGTGTTCTTGTGTGTTGATGAATTGGGAGATTAAGGCAGTTTTGTTACCTTGTGTCAGAGAAGAGGATCGGATGATCAAACCAATTCTGATCATTGTGAAATTTTATGAGTAATTTCTTCTCTCTCTTAGCTAGCCGTGACGCCAATTAGTTTGTCAATCACATGTGTATGCTAAGAGATATCATTGTTTTCATGAATGAGGTCTGTGCAGAGTCGGGTTTGTGATCATACCACTTCGAGGCCATTTTGCCAAAGTTCTAGAGTGGATATAGGCAACGATTTAGATATCGTTGGAAAGCTCATTGTGTCTAGTTTCCAAACCATATTTCCGATCATTTTTCTGAGGTAAGGCCTATCCTCACCGTTGATTTGAAGTCAGCGCGCCGGTTTTATTTTCAGAATATTCTAATTTAGTTTAGGGGAAACCTTGTTGGTGAGTCTTAGGTGATAGAGAAGGATAACCAGTAGCTTTTGGTCTCGTTAAGGTTGTGATTCGTGCTGGTTGTGTAGTTGATTAATCTCCTAATTTCTAAGGCTAAGGTGAGTGCGCAATCGTGGTTATGGATAATTGGATGTTAGGTTGTGATTTAAATGATTTGATGGAATTGCTAATGTTATTGTTCCTGTGTTTTCTGTATAAATTGTGTGTGAATCGTACTGATTGATCATTGAGATTGATCGCTTGATGAAACGGAGTCGAGCCACATGAGGATTTGGCTCGATTCAAGTTTCTACGATGAGTGTCGATCGACACCTAGAAGAAGTGTCGATTAACACCCTTTGTTTACTCGCGATGACTTGTGTTATGGGATGGATTGTCGATCAATACCTAGTGGTAGTGTCGATCGACACCCTGTTGTGAATTTTGTATTTTGTGTCGATCGATACCGTTGTTGTGTGTCGATCGACACTGATTGTTGCATTGTAAATTTTGGTGGATTGTTCTTATTATGGTAATTGAACGTTGTTGAATGCTGGTTGATTGTTTAGTATTATGGTATTCATTGTCCTTATTATTTAACCGGAAGACGGGATGACCACCTCATTAAGTATTTATGATAATACTTACGCAACTCTTTGTTCCATGTGTTGATGGTAAAAAGAATGTTTGATCACTGAATCATGGCGTACGATGATGATGATTCAGATGTTTGCTTTATGAGGTTGCATTTTAGTAGAATCTGGTGTTTATGGTGCTAGAAATGCTAAGTTATGGAATTGAGATTGAATTGGAATTTGTTGTTGGTTTAATTGTTGAATGGAATTAGTTGGTTTAAATTGATTTGTGTTTTTCGCTTGTTATTGATTGTTTGAATTAACCGTTTGGAATTGATATTTATGGAAATACTAAATTCGGGTTAATTATTTTTTTTTTTAAAAACTTGGTTGTTTCAGAATGTAGAAAGAAAAGGATGAGAGTTTTTTCCTTAAAAAATTTAGAAACTCTTTTAAAAAACTTAAGTTGCATGGGTCATTATATTATTAGTTTAGATTTTTTAATAGCTTAAAATTTAATGAAATTTAAATTATCAGTATATACTCTTTAAGAAACTATAGATTCAACCGATGAAGATGGTCTGTAGGGGTCGAATTTCATCCCGAAGAATCAACGGCCTAAAAACGACTAGGTATAGATTCAACCGATGATCCGGTGAACCGGCTAATCGAAGACTAAAACAAATAACCGAAAATTAAACCGAAGAACCAGAAGATTGGGCAGCTAGAACCGAACCAGACCAAACCAACAACTACAAATCATTAAATGGCAGTCCAGTTCAAGTCTGCTCAGAAATCAAGCACAGAACACTAATGCCCATTGAAGGTGCTGCCGAGCTAGCGGCCACTGCGGTAGTGGAAAACTTAGAAGAATACGGAGAACTTCCTTATTCAATTATGGCTAGGCCAAACCGACCTAAAGCCGTGTATATATATTCCTTATAATAAGAGGATGACAAAATAATATACCAAAACTCTGTACTTTTCTACTTACAGCTTTCCCACTAATAAAAAATCATATTTGGACCTTTGTCTTGTGTTTTCTAACACAGAGGCTTTATACTCTTGAAGAACCTTACAAATCTAATTGTGCGAATCTAGCTCCCACAATTTGGCGCTAGAAGGAGGGGATCTTCAAAGCTTCATACACGAAAAAAATCGCTTAGACGAGTTTAAAGATGTGTGCTACCAACAAAACAACTCAACACAACCCAACGGATAACAGGCTAGATCTGAAAGACACAATAAGCACTGGAAATGGACAGAACAACATATCTAATCCAGAGCAGTCGGCTGACGGATATAGAACAAAGGACGCTCAAATAACCGCTGCGGCTAGCCCATAAGTTCTCAACCATGTCAAGGGGATGCTTGAGGAGCTGCTTAAGAATTATAAATAGCAGAACTATTCATGGGAAATGATTCTGTAAACCAACACAATCAGAAAAATAGTGGCTCTCCGTCATCTTGTTAACGGCACGCTATCTCATTCTTCTACAACACAACATTATCTTCGCCTTCCAACGGCACACCGCTATTTCTGAAAACGGTTAGTCATAACCAAAATATCATCAAATCGGTTTGACACCAGTCTTTATCAATTGTTCGTACCTAAATGAAAATGGTTACCGTTTTCTCTCAATAGCTTGAATCATCAACAACATGGCTAGCCTTTATCTGTGTAACCGGCTCACAATCTTCTTCACAAAAATGGTTCATAATCATGAATGTGAAAACGGTTCGACACAATTCAATAAACAATGAGTATCCACAAGAAAACAACGAATCACCAAAACTGCTTCTCATGCTCTGTGTAAAAGTCCAAAATTTTACTAAGTATGGAGAAGTGACGAAGTGGTCGACACACCTCTTATAGTCGGATTGTGGCTCTTCTTAAAAACAGACCGTCGCTCCTCTCGTAGTTGGATCGTCGCTCCTCTCAAAAATGGATTGTCACTCTAATCACTAATGGATTGTCGCTCCTCCCACAGTTTGATCGTCGCTCCTCTAAAAAATGGATCGTTGCTCCTCCCATAGTTGGATCGTCGCCCCTCTAAAAAACGGTTCATCTCTCTGATCACAAACGGATCGTTGCTCCTCACGAACGGATCAATACTCCTCTAAAAGACAAATCGTAAAGATCACTCGATAACGCCTTTAACTTTGGCTTCCTAATAACGGCTCACTAACTTCACTCTTCAATGGCTCGCCATTATTACCAAACAGCTTAGTATCCATGATAAAAAGAAAGATCTTTGAGTTAGCTTTCCAATGTCATTTGTAATAATATCATTTGGAGTTGTGGTTGGAAATAGACATATGATTTACTAATGATACATCGATTTGAACTCATCATGACGATCCAAAATGATTGGCTTGCCAAGATGCGAGCTAAGAACAGAACGAGTTGAACTTTTAAATCCCGGTAGGCAATTCAATAATCTTTCCAAAAGCTTTGGAATTATATTATTTGGAGTTGTGGTTGGAAAGATACATAAGATTACCTAAAGACACGTCAATCAGGACTCATCATGATGATCCGAAATGATTGGCTCGCTAGGATGCAAGCTGAAAACAACACAAGATAAAATTTTACCTCTTCGTCGGCTATTGAATCAATTTTCCAATGGCGTTGAAAACATATCATTTGGATTTATGGTATGAAAGTTACACATGATTTCTTAAAGACACGACGATATGGATTCATCATAACTATCCGAAATGATCGGCTCGACCGGATGTGAGCTAAAATTTGGACTTAAGATAGGAAATTAAGTCACCTTACATTCAAAAAAAGTTTAAAGTCATTTGGATTGGTGGTTCATTAGTTACAATAATTATAGTGGAGATTTGTCAATCTGTCTAGAATTGAGATATCGACCCTATCCATACAAATTGGATTGATGCACTCATCCGCTAAGGATTGGCCGACACCATATGCAACGGATTGACATCTTCACTCAACAAGAAACGAAGAGACATAAAAACTAAGTATAAGACAGTCTTTATGCCTATGTGTTGACAACAACTCGCCGTGGCTCGTCACATTTATCAAAGAGGACATCGTCAAGCCATGATTATCACACATATCAAAGAAAACATCGTCTAGCTGCGGGTCGTCATACTCATCAATAAGGACGTCGTCTAGCCGCAGATCATCACACTTATCAAAGAATACATCGTCTAGCCGTGGATCGTTACATTTATCAAAGAAGATGTCACCTAGTCGCGGATCATCATAAAGGACATTGTTTGGCCGCCAGATTGCCACATCTCATCGAAGATGTTCAAGTGTACCCGTGGCTAGTCGCATTTACCAAGGAAGACATCGCCTCGCAGCGAATCATCAAGGAAGAGAGCTGCAGCTCGTCTTTACATTGCGGTCGCACACGGTTCATCATCACCGCAACCCTTCGTCACTCGCATTGTCATCGTGATCATGTCGTTCTTCACAAAATTACATCGTCATACATGGCTCGACAAAACACGGATCGTCGATTTTTACGTATCGGATCGTCCATTTTTACGTATCGGACTGTCATTGTCATCTCTTTGCTCGCCATCTCATCGATATCTCCACTTCGTCCTTTTCATCATTTGGATCGGCATCTTCGTTGTCGTTGGGTCATCATCAATCTTATATTATTACAACTGCCGCAACGAATCACCGTTGATCATCAAAGAAGTTCTAAGTGTCAACATAACGGCAAACCATCTCACCATCATATTTGGATCGGCAATTTCCAACAATCGGATCGACACATTTGTTCATAGCTAGTTGATATCGTTGGTCGCCAAGATTGTTGGCTAGCTGAAGTCGTTGGCTTGCCAAGATCGTTGACTAGCCGAAATCGTTGGCTCGCCAGGATTATTGGTTAGCAAAAATTATTGGTTCGCCAAGATCAGTGGCTCGGCTAGATAATCGGTTTGTCAAACTTGTTGGATTGTCATGTTTACAACAAACAGATCGCCGTCATCGTCGTGACATGGTTCGCCATCTTCTCCATTTTGGCTTGCCATAATTGAAATCGCAGATCGTTGAGATCATCGGTTCGCCAAGTTATCGGATCGTCATCCTTACAAGCCTCAGATCAGCATCATTGTCTAAATGATCAAGTCGCCCTTGATTATTCAACTAGACACCCTTATTTCAACATTGTCATTGCTAACACTCTTGAACTGGGGGGGGGGGGGGTCTAATTGTAGGGGTCAAATTCCACCTCGAAGAATCAACGTCCTAAACACAACTAAGTATGGATTAAATAGATGATCCGGTGAACTGGCTAACCGAAGATTGAACCTGCTAACCGAAGATTAAACCGAAGAACCAGAAGATTGGGCAGCTAGAACCGAACTAGATTAAACCAACTTCTACAAATTATTAACCGGCGGCCCAATTCAAGTCTGTCCAGAAATCAAGCCCAGAAAACTAAGGCCCATTGAAGGTTCAACCGACTTAATGGCCGCCGCAGAAATGGAAAACCTAGAAGAATAAGGAAAACTTCCTTATTTAATTAGGGCTAGGCCCAAACCGACCTAAACCGTATATATATCATTGTACATCGTCATAATAAGAGGATCACGAAATACTACACATAAGCTATGTACTTTTCTGCTTACAGCTTTACAGCTAATAAAAAACCCATCTTTGGATCTTTGTGTTGTGTTTTCTAACCTAGAGGCTTTCCACTCTTCAAGAACCTTAAAAAAATCTAATTGTGAGAATCCAGCTCCCACATGGTCTAATTTTCTTTCTAATACAAGAAAGACATATAGTAGCTTTGGAATACCACTGTGGTGTTTTCGAATTTTTTTTTTACTTTTAAGCCATTGTGTTTTTTACAGTCGAAGTTGGTCATAATGACAAAAAAGAGTAAAATTACATCGGGTTAGAAGAAAAAGATCTGCGACGAGTCCAACTATTTCTTGTAAGAGAGAGAGAAAGAGAGAAGTAAGACTATTTCTATCAAGGAGTTTTAGAAGGGTTCTCAAAAAAATTATAAAATAAAAATGAAATGAAATATGATTAGAAGTTCTCAAAAGAGGGGAGTGGGGTTCTCAAAATAAATATTATGTAAAAGATAAATATTTCATCAAAAAGAATATAATATTTTATTCATTCTCCTCTTAAGAAATGTTTTTCTCTTACAAATATTTTAGGCCATTTCAATCAAATGGTTCTCATTAGGGAGTCTAAACAATTTAAATTTATAAAATAATAATAAAATATTAGAGGGGCTCTTAAAAAAGGAAAGAAAGATTGTCAAATGAAAAACTTTAGTACTCTTCTGTCCTTTTTTTAGAACTCCTCTAATATTTTATTATTAAATTTAAAGGTATTATATTGTTTAGAATCTCTAATGAGAAGCCATTCGATGGAGATGGCCTAAAATATTTGCAAGGGAAAAGCATTTCTTAACAGGGGAAAGAATAAACTATTATATCCTTCTTTTGAAATATCTGCCTTTTACACAATATATATATATATTCGGACTTGTTTAGTGAGTTAGACGGTGAATAGAACACATTGATCCAAGTTAATTGAGTACCTTTAGCTACTTTTGTTGTCGTTTGTGTAGCACGTTGACAGTCGAAAACCATTTCTTAACATGAGAAAGAATAAAATATTATATCCGATGAAATACCTGTTTTACACAATATATATATTCGGACTAGTTTAGTGAGTGTGTGTGTCAAAGTTTAGTGAGTTAAATGGTGATTAATTGAGTTTAGCTACTTTTGTTGTCGTTTGTGTAGTACGTTGACAATCGAATTCTCAGATGCACGGGAGTGGAGACGGTCGCTAGGTAATTCAATAGTATTACTTTTTCTTGATATATGCGAAATAAATAAAATCAATTCAATTTTTTTTTAAAAAATTGAGTCACATATATGTGAACTCTTAAAATATGAGAGCCTTTTCTTTTTAGAATTCTACGTTACATGGCTTGGACGAAATATGGTATATTTTTAGGCTCCTGACCACGCAGCTACGAGTGATCCATGTACTGGATACAATGTTCAAATAAGCGCTAGGAGCTAAACCAGGGCCGTCTCAAACTTTATAGAGGTCCTGTTCAAATATCAAAATTAGGCCTTAAATATTATTAATTTTTAAACGTTAATTATAAAAAAATTACTTATAACGTATCGTAACGAATAGTTTATAATCATAAATATTATTCTTCTTAAATTTTTTACAACAAATAAATTTTATTACTCAAAATTGTTTCATTCATAAAATTACAACAAAAAAATTATATTTAAACAAAGTCATTTTTTTATCGATCAAAGAAGAATCATGTCGAGTCTTTTTTATTTTGAGTTTGTAACTTGAAAAATAAATTTACATAGAAATATAATAAAAAAGAATGTTTAGTATATTAGACATCATAAACAACATATTACTAAGTAAATAAATAAAAACATGAAAGTACATTAAGAGATGTTGTCTTGAATGATTAAAGACGACATATTGTGAAACTCGAATCAATTTTATTTATAGCTTTGTTATGAAAGTGTTTGCAAAATTTTTTTTTAGAGAATTGGAGAAGAATTCATATTATTTTTTCAATATATATATCAAATCTAATTAATAAAAAATATCTAAATGTAGTCAAGTAAAAAGCTTTTACCTAATTAATATTCAAAAACCCTTTTCCTTAATATTAACAATTGATACTAAATCCTACATCATTTTCCTATGCTATTATATATATCATAATCGTTAATTTAGTTATTTTTTTATTTGGCTGTCTAAATAGAATTAATTTTTTTAAAAAAATCTTTAATGGTTAACAACTCAATTTTTTTTAATAACATATACTTATATAAAAAAAAAATTTGGGCCCTTCTTGCACACGTAAATAGACGGCCCTGAGCTAAACAGACTATGATCCAGAGTCTAGTGTCTAAAACGTCTAATCGGGACCTAGACGATTTTAAATGTTTTAACAATTTACAACATAAAACATTATAAATAAGATATATTAAATAAAAATTATATAATCGTAAACAAAAATTAAACAAAATATTTTATTTATTTATATCGAACAACATATTAATGTTTATAACTATGTAAATGAAATTAAAACTTATAAATTTAAATTTATGTAGTAAGAAACTGAATAAATAAAGTAAAAAAAAAGCTTATGTGATTTTCGGCGGTCGAGATGGTCGTCGAAACGTTTATTAAGAGCCTAGCGCCTAGTGGACCTAGACGATCGCCTAGACCGCGTTTTAGAATACTGACTCGATAACATGAATATATTACTTAGCGTTAGGAGTTCAAGTGGAATATGGACTTATCCATCGAATTATTCGAGCTATTTATAAATGGGTTCAAACACTTTTAGAACTAAAAGAATAATCCAAATATTAAAGTACGACATGACATTTACAAGATTCGTCTAAGCTTAATTACATATAGCTCATATGGTTGTGGTCGAGTGGTTGGTGAGACCTTAGAATGTGCTAGAACATTCTCCCCGTTCGAGCCATCCTAAAAGAAAATCACATATGTGGGACGTTTGGTTTTGATTTCGGTCCAGACAATATACATGGTAGTCCGTAACAAGGGATACGGGTAGCTCCGGCATTAGTCGGATAACATTCTAAACTCTAGTTAGAGAATGTGATGATCTTGTGGACAAAGTCCACTTTGTAGTACTACCGTGGATTTTTACCGGAATTGACTCGATCAACCGATATAGTATTTAAAAAAAAAAAAAAAATTACATGTTGCATATGACGCATGTAAACTAAAAAACATGTAACGCTAAATAATTTCTCCAAATTACTAATATCCACACAAAATTTCATTCTTAGAAGTCCATTGTACTTAACAGGCTTTTAGCTTTTTTTCTTACCAAAAGTGTATTTTGAAATGCTAAAATAAACGAGTATATAATAATAGTTTATGAAACAGAGGAAATATCAATTGCATTACAGAATTTACAGATTTAAAAAGAATTAACATTCTTACACACATATTTGGGTTTATAATTTTAACCTTCCTACACTCGTATATGATATGTAAACTAATATCATATTTAGACAAAAAGGAAAATTATATTGAAAACATATCACTTTTTCTATAATTATTTTTCTTAAAATTCAAGGCTTTCAATATATTTTTTAATTTTTTTAATTTAATAACGTGACAACTGACTTGGCTTACCACCATTACAAACTAAACATACCCATAACTCTTAACATAAAATCAAAAATGTCCTCATTCCAACAGATTATACAATTATAGGGATGATTCCTAGGGAAAAATAAAAGCTTGAGCTTACACAGCCTGAGACTCATGTATAAAGAGGTTTTTTTAACCACAAATTGGATAACCAATGGACACGTAAGAGTGGATCCTTCCTTCCTTAGTTACACTATATGCTATAAGACTCGTTCTTAGATTGGTTCCCTTGCCTGCACTTTCACTTTCCAGTCTCCACTCCTCAACCCTTGATAAAATTTGTATGTTTAAACTTGTATGTTCCATACGATGAATTTTAAACTTTTATGTTCCATACAACGAATTTTCTACGAGGGTCGATGTACAAGTCTACCATCATTTAGAAAATAAGTTTACCACGCACTAATGAGAGATATTTTTTTCCATACTGCAAATAACTCTACTATAACATCTTAAACAATCCAAAAAATCTACCACGACTTCAAAAGCAAATGCTAGACGCAATCGTCAAACGCAAACGCCAATTGCAATCGAATATCACAAAGGCGAGTCGCTTTACTTTCGCAAACGCTGACTACAAATTCCATTTGTAAATGCTGATTGCAAAGGCATTTTGATCTTAAAGATAAAACAAAACCAGATTTAAATATTTTTTTTTTAATTTGTTTTTTTGGAATGTCAATAACATTTTTGTTATTAAAATAAAAAAATTGTTTATAAGTCTTTCTACCCACTTTTAAACACATCTCTATTTACAAAGAATTGTTAAAAGAATTAAGAGCTTAATGAATTTGTTTAAGTAATTATCTATTTTCATAATCTAAAGACTCTACATCAAATCCGTACATTCCCCAAAGTATGGACGGGTTTATTACAGGAAAACGGCCTTTAGTATCTTTACCGTAACTTTGGTCTTCGTCACAGACTCACATAGCATTAATATGGGTTAGTTTGTTGTAAAAAAAAAAATTATATATCAAAATCTAATCAAAAATCTTGTATGTGGCCAAATCCTATTCATTAGATATAGGGTTTTTGATTTAAATTTGATTGTATATAACAAATTAACCTTTCCATATACAGAGTTTTAAGAAGAAGAAAAAAAGATACATGTACTACACAAAAAAAAAAAAAAAAACATGTACTACACATATAATGACATCTCTGCACCAAAAACGTACTTTGTCCATACATTATATCATGACCAACCTAACGACCAAGAAAAAAATATCATGACCAACAAATATTCTACAAACAAAATGTACCAACTTCTTTTAGCCGCTTCTCATACATACTAAAGTTTCCCCTAAACAAACACTGAACCAAACCAAACTAAAATCAGTTAGCAAACATAACCATCATCAACACGGTTTAGCTCGATGGGGTCCAAATGTTTTCTGCCAAGTGCCAACTACCAACTTACTTGCCTCGGCTGATTCCTTGCAAGCCGGGCGACTTCCAGGACGAAACAGTCTTGGAACTTCCGGATTAAAATCAGCTGCGTAAACTCGAAGAGAACTATATGTACTATAGCAATCATTAACATACTGCAAATGGTCAACGTTCATCCTCGTGCAAACCGCTAACACCTGCGAACACGGATACTTGCCATATCCCACATGTGCAAACCCGATCGTTGAGGTTAACACAAAATCTTTTCTTTCCAACTTGCGTCACTTCCGTGACCTTAAAACTCTTTCCACTTTGGTCTAATGGCAATACATCGTGTGTTGTAGAGGCTACCTTGTATTCAAGATTTTTTCATGACATGTTTAACATACTTGTCTCCTCTGTTGACTGATTCATCAAGAAGACCATGTCGAGGTTTAAAAAGCTCAGCCAAGTGATCAAAGATTAGCAAAATGAACGTTGTGATTGGAAAATCACCGAATCTGTTTGTGAAAACACCATAAGTACCAGAGATTGTATTCGTCTCCATGGTCCCGAATCTTATCCTGCCATCATCATAAGCAAGAACCCATTGATGCCGAGGTATTTAGTCTAACCATTTCTGAGCCTCAGAGCATGCACGTCATAAAACTTTAAGGACAAATGCCTAAGACAGAATCGGTGTTGCGACCATTGACAGTCATGTTCGTTAACAACTGCAACTATGTCAGGACTCGGACTTGTTATTAGACAAAACGTCTCCCCTTTGCGTTACTTTCTTTCTGATGCAAGAAAAGAACCAACGCAAAGAATCAGCTGACAAACTTTCTTGGGAAATAATCGCAAACGCAAGTGGGAAAAGCCTGTTTTCATCATCGAGTCCCGCAACAACCAACATTTTCCTAGGGTTTTTACTGGTCAAGTCTACCATATCCACAATGATCAAAGGTCTTAAGTGACAGAACCCTTCAATAGACTGTTGAAACGCCCAAAACACGGAACGAAAGGATGCGTCTTTGGGATCAAAGAAAACATTTGCCAATCCATTACCATCTTATTAAATGAACAAAGAGTAACCATGAAGTTGGGAAATATGCTAAAACTCTTGTCCGAATCTCCAAAGATTGAAGTGATGGCTTTCTTTTTAGCATTCCACATATTTTCAACAGAGATTGTGTAGCCACACTCTTTTTTCACCCAAATGATCAGCTCCGCAATTGAAAGCTCACTTGCTAGAAAATATGAGACCACATCTCCTTGCTTACAAGTATGCGGACCTCTGTATTTCGTTACCTTAAAGCCAGTTCCCTTTGTTTCAGATGCCTCGAGAATCCATCCGCAGCCTTCCTTGCACTCAAACTTAGCGGAAGATTCATATGCAAGATACTTTCGTTGCCTTCTAGCAGAGTACAACTTCACTGCAGTATTCATCTCCTCTTTGTCTCTGAAAAGCATCCCAATATGCAAATTGCTTTCATCGATCCATGAACCAGACAAAATCAACTGCTTTGAGACGCTTTCGTTGAGACCTTTTATTGGACCCGACTTTTTCATATTCAAACCTTTTTCTGCATCTCCACTATATCCACCATTTCCATAGTTCCGAGCATCCATATTCTCTTCCTATTCGATCCACCCGTTATTGTTGTCTCTCACAATGGCATCAACATTAGCATGCTCAAGCCGACAACGCTTTCGACTAGCCTGATTTGCTAAGGAACTACCACTATTTGCTAAAGGAGACCCATCAGAAACAGTTTTGACCTCTAAATAAAAATCTACATTGGTGATAGAAGGGTAAAAGGTTGGAACTTTAAGCATGGTCTCAAGGCTAGAATCATTCACAACGGGTAAACGCTGTATCAAGGGTACCTACCTACCAATCAAATCAATCTGACACTTTCCCTTTTCAAATTCAGTGACTTGATGTAGATCATCCAACAATTTGGGTAATTCAATTTTACTTTCAACTCTAATAACTCTTGGCATTGATCCTCCTTCGTAGAATGGACCATCAAGGCCATCTTTTATACAACCATTCCAATAACAGAACACTGGAATCTTTCTTGTATCCATGAGAACCACAAATCTTCAAAATAAAACAAAAATTAGGGTAAATTATGGGTTTGAATCAAAATACCCAATTTCATAAGATAACAGTAACAGCAACAATAAAGGCGAAAGCTTTCTAAAGATGAAAGTGATTTAGATAAACCCGGCAAAAATTTAAACCCTAATTTCTTACAAAAATTTTCCGAATGCGACATCTTGGAACTAGGAGGATAAAGACAACAACTTTATTTTTTGCTTAGACAATAAAATAAATTATTGGTTTGAATCAAAATACTCAAAAAAGCCATGTTCGTGATTTTGAGAAACCCAAGAGCTCAGTTTCAAACAATGATGAAGATTTTCTAAAATAAACCTAATTTCTTTCTCTTATTTTTAAATTGCCGAATGAAAAAGCTTTAAAAATATTTACGTGGCTCGTTAGTGAAAATGTCACTTGCACAAGAAAAAGTTGTGAGTAATTTTACCAGAAAATTCAGATTCATCCGCCATTGGCTTCGGTGATACAACTGTGACGAATTTTTTCTCTTCCCCGGTAAATTAAGTTCTTTTATTGGAAATTTGCTAAAATAAAACAAATTAATTTGTACAATGTCCCATTCCAATTTTGTCCTTAATTTTATAATTTTTAATTACATATATTAGTTTAAAATTCAAAATGAGAAAATAAATAAAATCATTAATTCAGAAAATCTGAAAATGAATAAAATCACTAATCAATAAAATCTCAACATAATATATTTACGTTTTATAACATAAGATAAGTTTATTTTATATATATTTTAGTAGATCAGTTTCTCCTTTCTAATTACTAAAATATATCTGATAAAATTCCTTCCTTTTTAATTTATCTGATTATATAAATTGATCACGGGCCAAAATCTCCAAATTAGTACTCAAATCCCTAACTTCTCTTTTTCTTTGGTTTTGTCGGAGTCTCGGTAGAGAAATCCTCCGTCTCCGTCTCTTTCAACTCACCGGAGAAATTTACTTCTCTCCTCTCTTTCTTTCTCGATATTCAATTGCGTTTGTGTTCTTCTTTAAACTTTCTTCGTTGAAGGTGTTCTCTCCGCCATTCGTCCTCTCTGCCGTAATACTTTGTCCGCCGAAGGTGTTCATTAACTTCCATCTCCGACGAAGCTAATATATTCCAAAGTAATACTTCCATAAGGTAATTCAAAGTCAATAAGTTTAATTTCGATTGTATAGAGTGATTTCCAATATTGGTTGTGCTAACCGATTCGAAAACTTTTGTTTTTGTAGATCAATTTCTTCCTTTCTAATCACACAAATAAGTACTATCATTACCAAGTTTGTTGAGGTACATATGTCTTCTTCAGTGTTGTGTTTTTTGGAATTCATTTACATGTTCTTTCTTCTCTTCATTTTAATCTCTGGATTGTATCTCTTTGCATGTTCTTTCTTCTATTCTTGTTTTGTGAATGTGAATGTGAGCTTACAAAACTGTTTCTTTGTACTATCAGTTATGTCCGAGAAAGATTTTTAGAGAAGGTGAAGAACCTGAAGTGGACAAGGTGAACAATAGTTGTAGGACTTCTATACTGAAGTTATAGGAAGAAGCTGATAAGCTCAAATTAACCTTAAGCTACTCTCTCAAATTAAGAGATCAGTTGTAGAACTTTAGGTATCGAAATCCACAAGGAATCAAATTAACACAATAGATTGATATGCTTAAATTAAGCTAAGCAAGATGAAGTGAATGCAAGTAAATAAGAAGACAATAAAATCGGTTGTAAAATCAATAAAGAGAAAATGCTAGGCACAGGAAAATCGCAGGCGAATCAGAATTGCAGATATGAATAAACAATAGGAATTATGATGCATAGTTCTTAAACATGAACACAATTATAAAATCAATCAGTTGTCGCTGCAAAGATTATCTATGTCTAAATCCTAGAAAACCAACTGTCGTTGCAAATCCTATAAATCTAAACAAGCATTAAAGATCAGGTTCAATTGTTCACAAAACCCTAAATAAAATGTCTTTGCGAAAATAAATTTTGTTCATCAAAAACTAGTTCAAGCAATTAATAAAACTGTCGTTTCTATTAATTAACCTAAGATCAGATTTTAGTTCGCGAGGCTAAAATCAACAATAAACACAAGTTAAGAAGAAGAACTTCTAATGATATTATCCTAGCAGTTGAATTAAATCTATCAATTCATCAAACACCTTTGAAAAACCCTAAACCTAACAGGAAAACTACTCAGACATATTCAAAGAAGCAAACATCTTATTAATTGAATATATCTCTTTAAACTTAGTAAAATATAGCGTAAGCCTAAACAATGGCTGAAAACAAATATTTATAAGTTACAAAAACGTCATAGGCCTTATTGCAAACATCTGGGCATTCTGACGCAAAACGAAAATCTTCCAAAATTGGAAATTGGAAGCTTAAAAGTCCCTAGAAGCTTAAAAGTCCTTCAGATTGAATCCAAACCCCTTAGAGAAACTTAGACTTTCACTCGCAAACCCCTTTAGTTAATTAGGTGCGGTCTCATCGAGGGAATATCAATCGCTGGACTTTCTAGATTCTTTCACTTCTTTTAGCACTTTTCTCGCGTTTCACCCTCTTTCTTCCCTCCGAAATTGTATCCAATTAAGGATACAATAGAGATGCAATGCCCAAGACAAGAGCTTTCACTACTATTGTTCTTGTGAAGACAGGGTCATGAGGCTTTTTCTTTTTAATCTAGGATAGTTGAATTCATCATTTGGGAAGAAGTTTCAGAGCGGTCCTTCCTGACTTTTTAGTGTTTGAAAGCTGAGTCAAGTCTTGCGATCACCAACGCCCAAGATAAGAGATTAAAGATTCATTAGGGCGGGGTCTGCAACATCTCGCTCCATTAAACCGATCCACTTCCAAATACCCACCTCAGTAAAACCAACCAACTTGCATTGGTAATGGTCCTTGAGTGTTGTTCAAAACAAGTAGAAAAAGGAGTTTTTGATCCGAAAATTTGAAAAACTGACTCAATAAAACTCAAAATAGAAAACATAGTTAGCAACTACCTCCCCCAAACTTAAATGACACTGTCCCCAGTGTTATCAAGGCTGAGATTGGCGAAAGAAACGATAATAAAACGAATGGAATCAAAATTTTGAAGAGAAAAACGTAACCTGGAGGGGGTGTCGATCGACACTATCAAGGGTGTCAATCGGCACCTTGAAATATTAGCTATGTCGAGCGACAGAATCACTTATGTCGATCGATAGGTGCATTTGAAGTTCGTCCAACCATTTTCTTCTAAAAATCAAAACCAAAAAGAACACCAAACATAAAATTGTAAAAGAAAACAAAAATAAAATAAATAACTAGACTCACAAGTGGGTTGCCTCCCACTAAACGCTTGTTTTCAGTCCGTTAGCTTGACTGTGTTGAAGATTTCTAGATGTCTGGAGGATCTGCACCCTTCCATGGAATGAATCTAGGAAAGAGTTTCTGCGTCTTTTGCAGCATTTCTCGAATGACCACTGCTCCGTCTTTCAGCTCCTGAGGAAAGATAATGCGCATTTTCACAAAAGGCTTTGAAGTCCTTTTACTCTCCATAGGAATTCCTGCACATTTATCAGACGAAAAACCAATACTTGCACGAGAAATTCGATGCTTGCGTGAGCACTTAACCGCTTTTTCAACTTTTAAATCTTTGACGAAATTAGGTGGTTGAGAATTAAGTGCAGGAAGCGCGTACCTTTGCTCTTTGGGAGGATCGTGGGATGGGAGTTGTGGAATGATCTGTTCAGCAACAAATGAAGGGCTAGATTCAAACTCTTGGATTGAGTCTTTATCCTCTTGAATTTCCACTGAAAAAGTTTGACCGTCAAAGGTGGATATTTTTCTTGTATTCTCTATGTCAAAATCCATGATAATGTCACCTAGATCAAGCTTGATCTTCCCTTTCCTCACATCTATTTGCGCTCCAGCAGTAGCCAAGAAGGATCTTCCCAAGATCAAAGGGTCTTGAGGCTCATCATCGTATTCTAAAACGACAAAATCTGCAGGAATTATGCAGTGCTGAATCTTAATCTGCACATCCTCTAGAATTCCTTCTGGGAATCTCCTTGATCGATCAGCTAGTAGAAGATACATCCTGGTTACCCTGAAATCAGTCATCCCAAGTCTGATAGCAACAGACAACGGCATTAAGTTAATACCAGACCCCAAATCATATAAAGAATGAGGAAACTCCCCTGTCGAGAAAGAGCAATTAAGCACAAAGTTCCCCGGATACGGAAACTTTATTGGGATTCTGCTCTGAATCATCGCACTTACTTCCTCTGAAACCACCACATATTTCTTTTTCTTCTTAAGAACCAGAGCTGTGTTTAGAAGAACTGCTCGGATATCTCTGGTTAGTAAGGCTCCTTCCTCAGGACTAACTCCATTAGCAACTATTCGCTTAACATACCTCCTTATCGCAGGCGAAAGCTTAATCGCATCAACAAGAGGCACCTCAACCATGATTTCATCTATCATCCTCTTGCAAATAGCATCTTCAACCTCCTGTTTGGATCTCCTAGCTTTGAGGAATGGAAGTGGAGGCTTGTAGACTTGTTCCTCTGCTTGAACTGAAGACGTTATGAAATTCAGGCTCGTCTAGGTTGGGTGTCGATCGACACTCTCCTTGGTGTCGATCGACACCAGCTTTGTTTTTGCGATCTGAGATTTTTGAAGAGGTGTCGATCGACACACTTCCTGAGTGTCAATCGACACTTGAGTTTTCTTCGCGTCTAGCGACACGACATCCTCGTCGCTCGACATGTGTTCTGCAGTCCCCAAAAATCTCTTCGAATTCATCAAAATATCCCTCTTGAGTGGTCAGAACGACATTGCAAAAGTTCCTGGGGTTGGCATCAGTCTTCGTAGGAAGAAACCCCTCTTGCCTCTTAATAGAACTAGCAGTTTGTGCTCCTTAAACATCCAACTTCTTGACATGAGTGCTCAATGCTTCAAATTTACCATTCAAATCCTGATAAACGGCATCTACCTTCTGGTTGAAGCTCACTGTCATCTTGTGCTGTCCTTCCAGGAGTTCTTCCAGCATAGCCTCTATTTTGTTGTTCTGCTCAGGAGGCTTCTGATAAGATGAAGAATCGTAGTTTCTGTTGTAGCTGCCACTCTGAAACGGCTTTTGATAAGACGATCCATAGCCTTGCTGATTGCCATACTTCTGAAATCCAGTCCCATTGACGTAGTTAACGTCCTCCTGTGCAGTCTCAACGTCTTGTGCAAAGCTAACCGACTTCTTCCCAGTTTGAAGACTATGCATCGAATCAAGCTTCCTGGTGACTTCTGCGAATTGGTTACCACTGACGTCTTGCTTCTGCTGGCTCCTTTCGTAGTCCAAGTTCTTGGCTCTGTTGCTGTTGGCCAATTTCTCGACCAGTCTCAAGGCAGCTTCAGGCAAATTTGTCATGAAGTTCCCATTGCTCGCTGCATCCAAAGTTACTGCATATCTCAATACAATCCCTCTCTAGAAGATGCTAAGCAGCAGAACATCCGTGAAGCCGTGATGGGGGCAATCTCTCTGGTACCCTCTAAATCGGTACTAGGAAGCCTTGAATGCCTCAAAATATCCCTGCTTGAACATTGCAATCTTCGCTCTAAGATCCTTGGACTTTGCATCGTCAAAGAAATTGCTTAAGAAAGCATTCTTTGTGTCCATCCAGTTTGTAAGCGAGCCCGGTGGAAGCGTCTTAAGCCAATACTTAGCTTCCCCATGAAGAAAGTATGGGAAAAGCTTGCAGAATAGATAATCCTCTGACACTCCATTCAATTTGATGCTTGATGCAAGATCCTCGAATCCCTTTATATGGTCCATAAGGTTTTCATGAGGAAGACCGCAGAAAGGGTCCTGAGCTACTAGTCAAAAGTACGACGACTTCAACTCGAAATCGTTCCTCTGAAATGCTGGATAACGGATTGCAGATCTATTGGCGTAAAATTACTCTGGATGGTTGAAATCCGCCAGCGTTTGGCCTCGCGCAACGTTCACCTCATTCCTCAACAAATTCGACGGATTCTGGCCCTGGTGTCAAGCGACACCCAAATTTTTGTCGTGTCGGGCGACAGGTTCATCGCGTTGCTCGACAGGCTGCTCCAGATTCGCCACATCCTCTACGATTTCTTCGACGATCATAGTTCCATCGTCGTTGATCCTCTGTTCTTCCTCGTTGTATCTCAATCCTGCCGGATCACGCAGAATTGCATCTTTTCCTGGTCTTAGTACGAGATGTCCTCTAGCAACCATCCTTGCTGCTCTCCCGTTCTCACGCTCTAAACATGCAAGCTCCTGAAGACAATATCCAACTAGCTCTTTGTCCTTGTTGCTTATGGTACTAGGCATACACCTGAAACACAAAACAAAAAGAGACCCAAGAGACTAGCAAGTAAAACAAAAACAAAAATAAAAAACTTAGACAAAATCCTAATGATAAAAATCTAATGGTGTTGATTCCCCGACAACGGCGCCAAAATTTGATAAGCTCAAATTAACCTTAAGCTACTCTCTCAAATTAAGAGATCAATTGTAGAACTTTAGGTATTGAAATCCACAGGGAATCAAATCAACACAATAGATTGATATGGTCGAATTAAGCTAAGCAAGATGAAGTGAATGCAAGTAAATAAGAAGGCAATAAAATCGGTTGTAAAATCAATAAAGAGAAAACGCTAGGCACAGGGAAATCGCAGTGAATCAGAATTGCAGATATGAATAAACGATAGGAATTATGATGCGCAATTCTTAAACATGAACACAATTATAAAATCAGTCTGCTGTCGCTGCAAAGATTATCTATGTCTAAATCCTAGAAAACTAACTGTCGTTGCGAATCCTATAAATCTAAACAAGCATTAAAGATCAGGTTCAATTGTTCACAAAACCCTAAACCAAATGTCTTTGCGAAAAAGAATTTTGCTCATCAAAAACTAGTTCAAGCAATTAATAAAAGTGTCGTTTCTATTAATTAACCTAAGATCAGATTTCAGTTCGCGAGGCTAAAATCAGCAATAAACATAAGTTAATATGAAGAATTGCTAATGATATTATCCTAGCAGTTGAATTAAATCTAGCAATTCATCAAGCATCTTTGCAAAACCCTAAACCTAACAGGAAAACTACTCAGACATATTCAAAGAAGCAAACATCTTATTAATTGAATATATCTCTTAAAACTTAGTAAAATAAAGCGTAAGCCTAAACAATGGATGAAAACACATATTTATATTTTACAAAAAGGTCATGGGTCTTATTGCAAACATTTGGGTTTCTGACACAAAATAGAAATCTTCCAAAATTGAGAATTGGGCTTGACCGACCATGGTGTCGATCAACACTGATAGTGGTGTCGATCGACACCTCTGAAAATTCTTCATGTCGAGCGACGGATCACTCGTGTCGCTCGACAGGATCTGCAGATTCCAACTCTGAATTTGCGACTTTGATTCCTCATTTCATTTTGCTTCATAATTCTCCAGTAAACACCAATAAAGCTCCAAGCGTCCTTGTACCTAATAATAATAATAGAAGACTCGAAAACACCAAAAGACTTTATAAAATAGACTTATATCATGGTCCAAAATAGGTAAAAACCATGATATATCAGAAGCGGCTACCAACTGAATATCGTGATGTTAAAGAAGATCCGGGTTTCCGTCACTTTATGGTTATATATGATAATGGGTTAGCATACTCAGCGAGACTTATACATAGCTTCATGTGTAGGAAGCATGACACAAGCAAGGAGACCTCTTCAGTTTTCAATGCAAGAGTTCTATGCGGTCATTAGTTTGAAGTGTGAGAAAGTAGATGATTCGGGCTTTGGTAAATATGTTGAGGATGGTGGTTTCTGGAGTAAACTTCTCAAGGCTAAAAAGAATAACAAAATCACTATACAACACATTAGGCAGAAGCATTTAGATGATTGCTATCAGTGGAGCCGTGTAGATAGAGGGAGGTTGGTGTATGTGTGTATCATTGGTGGTTTGTTATTCTCGATGGATGAGAAAACTGCTATACCACACAAGTACATCAAATTGGTGATGAATCTTAATAAGGTACGGTCGTATCATTGGGGTCTTGATTGCTTTGACCATCTACTAGTTCAAATGAAGGCTAAAGAATCGAAGCTGACGCAACCTAATAACTATACTCTGCATGGTTTCTCGTATGCCTTGCAAATTTGGTTAATGGAGGCTGTTCCTGACATAGGAAAGATGGTAGGAAAATAAAATTGTTGCAGATAAGGTAGTCTTTCCAAGAAATTCAAAATGGTAAGGTTCCACTGTACTATCATACTCTGAAATCAACCATCTTGAGGCAACCTTTGAATTGGAGGTGAGTAAATTTTACTTGTTTTGTTTTGTGTTTTCAGTTTGGACTTTGATTATGATTTCAGTTTTGTAATTGATACTATTAATGATTTCTATTCCTTTCTTGCAGGATGCATTGCATCCATTCATATCTCCTACGGGCGATAACGATGTTGTGTTGAATATTGAGTTTAAGAGGGCTGGTGAAATGGAGGATTAAAGAATAGACCGTGTTATTGCACTCATCAATAGAGGAAAAGTCTGGACTGATCACATATGGGAAGCTGTGGTGGAAGACCAGGCTTGTGTGCCTCGGGCTGTGGAGGTTGACGTTGAGACAGAGAATGATGCTCAAACCGAGAATGACGATGTAGTTCCACATATCTCTACTCCTAATCCAGAGGTGAATTGTGCCTCTTCTTCAATTAAAGGTAAAAAAAGAATTTGTGATATCGGTGCTGAGGAAAGGATGCAGAAGGTATTGTGCGGACAATCAAATGCAAAACATGTAGCTGTTACCAATGAGATGAAGAGTTTCATCAAAGGTTTGTTTGAAGACTTTGCTGTTTCTTTAGAGGAGAAGCTTCAGAGAGAAGTTGTGGTACAACCCCAAATGATCAAGGCTATGGTTTTTGGAACCGAATTGATTGAATCAAGCCGATGGTCGTATGACTCTCTCGGTTTGATCAATAGATGGAAAGAAAAGGGTTGAGATGGTGGTGATTCTGCTGGTTGTATAACTCTCTCAGAATTACCAAGTGGATGGAAATGGATTCGTAATAGGATGGATCGATAGTCGCCACAAAGCTTATGATCAGGCTTTGATAAGATAAATAAGAGACAAGGCTTCTCACCTAAGCTCTCAATGAATTCTGGGAATTCACAAGTATTCTTGACACAAGAAAAAGGGTTTTTCTTTATTGATAACTTGAAAAGAATACACTGCTGGGAGGAGACTTTATAAACAGTCCAATTCAGCTCTGCCCTTCAAGGAGACTTTGAAACAAATACATGGAAACAAATAGATCCAAAAACAACTAAGGAAACAAAATTACATTGTCTTTATTACTAATGAAATACTAATGGAATCAGACCTGCAAAACCCACAAAAAATATATTATTCTCATAAGGAAATTATTGAATGCATACCTTTGATGTAAATGATAAGTTGATAATGAGTCTTGGATGCATTTGTAGTTGTTGCTTTGGAGATCAGAATGATGCGTTTGATTCAAGTTGGTGCGATGGTAAGTAAGGAAAGTTCCTTATTCATTTGCATAAATGGTAACTCCTTGGTCGGTCCAACTTGTATGTCTTGTGCTTTAGTCTCATCTTCTTTACTTGCATTTCCTTCATGATTTCCATCTTTGGGCTCCATCATGTCTTTGTCGAGTTGATGCTGCTTTGGTGCAAAGTCTTCAAGGTCTTGTAAGCTTATGAGATGTTCTACTACCTTGTTGAATTGTTCTCTAAGCATTCTGGTTCCTGATCGTGTTGTTGGTCCTTATCTGCCAATGGGAACTTGTAGCTCTTGGTCCGGGGCTGTTCTATGTCCTCATCATTCCCTCCCTCTTGAGAAGGTTCTGACCTCAGAACTGATTCATCTGCATGGAAATGGGACAAATCGGTGACATTAAAAGTAGGGGAGATGTTTAACTCACCTGGTAACTCCAGCTTGTATGCATTATCGTTGATCTTCTCCAACACTCGGAATGGTCCATCTCCCCTTGGTGCAAGTTTTGATTTTCTTTGTGTAAGAAACCTTTCTTGCCTCATATGTAACCAAACCCAATCTCCTGGTTCGAAGGTGACGTCCCTTCTTCCTTTATCAGCTTGAAGCTTGTACTTCTCAGTCTTCTTCTCTATATTCTCCTTAACTTTTTGGTGTAGTTTCTTTACAAAATCAGCTTTGGCTTCTCCATCTGGACTAGAATAGATAGCTGGTGGAAGTGTTATAAGATCTAATGGAGTAATAGGATTACATCCATATACAACTTCAAAAGGAGAGTAATTAGTAGCAGAGTGTTTGGCATGATTATAAGCAAACTCAATGAAAGGTAAACATTGTAACTAGTTTCTCAGATTCGTACCAACTGTAGCTCTCAATAGGGTCGAGAGTGCGATTTACTACCTCTGCTTGGCCATCAGTTTGGGGATAACAAGTGGTGGAATATAAGAGCTTAGTTCCAATCTTCTTCCATAATATCTTCCAGAAATGGCTGAGGAACTTTGTATTACGATCTGATACGATGGTCCGAGATACACCGTGTAGACGTACTACTTCTTTAAAGAAAAGGTCAGCTGTTTGGGTTGCATCATTGGTCTTACTACATCGTATAAAGTGTGCCATCTTTGAAAATCTGTCCACAACTACAAATATTGAATCTTTGTGGTTCATCTTGGGTAAACCTAAGACAAAGTACATAGAAATATCCACCCATGGTGTGCTAGGAATAGGTAAAGGCATATTGATGCAGCCGGATTAGGGCTATGCAAAAGAGTTTTAAATTTATAAACCCTAATCTGCAAGTGTACAAATGACAATTGTAGTACTTAGGGGCCGAAAATATATTTTGGGGTTTTGGGTTTTATGATAAAATAGATATGCAATAAAATAAAAGGATAGATAAATCAAAACACGCAAGATAAAAAGGTATTGAAAGGAACTAATGCAGCATAAACTACATGGTTTTAAAGAGATGTAACTAGTGTTCTAGAACTCAAATCACTGTGGTAGAATCATTCCCCTTTCAAGGCTCTGAAACCTATAACTCCTACCCCAATAGACTCAACTTTCACATGGTTATTGCAAGGTGGAATCACGCTGTAAGAATTAGATTCGATCCGATCGGTGCAAAGCTTTTGGAATCGGCACCGATCTATAATTGGTCACTAGGTAGCTAGTCTAGATCACTCCTTGAGCACGAATAAAGATAGAGAATCATGCTAGAAACAAACTCAATAAATATGTAGAAGATGCAAGCAAAAGAACTTTAAAATAACTTATTATCAAACATACAACTACTCTACATGTTATGAAACATGGAGCAACTAGAGAAGTTGATAAAACAGTAGATTCGTGCTAAGTAAGGGCTCAACATAGGTGAATCTCGAAGCACAAAGCTTGAGAAGAACACCATGGCCTTCATCGCTCTTTTACAAAGGATAAAGATGAAGATCTAAAGAGAATAACGAAAATACATGTTTATTATTGATTTGTGGTGCCTAGGGCTGATCTCCTTCCCTAAAGAGGCTAAAAGAAAGTATATATAGGTGTAGGAAGAGGTCTTGGGTCGGTGGAACTTCTAGGGTTTCAGTTCGGGCAAAAACGTCTTTTTGTTGATAAGTGCGCAGAAGTGGCCACGGCACCGGACGGTGGCACCGGTCGCGTGAATCTGTCCGAGGTCTAGCTCAAAATCATCTCCTTGTGCGTGGCTTCAAGTAAATGAGCCGGCCCATGGGTTGGTTTGGTGCTTAGGCCCATCTTGGACTTAATTCTTCTTCTAGGCAAAATGACATGTCTTCAGTAAAACTTGAATATCTTCCAAACTTCAACTATATTTGATATAATTCCAACTCTATTGGAAATATGACTCAAATAAATATCTTCATGTGAAATTTCATCACCGTCCAAGTCAGTTTGGTCGTCCGGCCATAGCTAGGCTTCTGCTGGTTAACTTCTGTCCAACTTGGGAAATTGTTAAATCTTCAACTTGAGTGAGTTCGATAGGATCCTTTGATCTTGTTAAGTTGTTTTAGGATGAAGAATACTCATTTTGGTCTATTTTACGCCATTTTTGATGATTTGACCTATATGACTCTTCAAAACCAAATATACGAGAAAACTAACTCTTTTGATAGAAAAGCTTATTTAAATAGTATATAAAATAGGAAAAACGGATAGTAAAAGTGGTAAGATACCGGGTATATCACATATATAAACCGTTAAGATGTAACCTGGATTTTGCCTTTAGGCAAGTGATGCATTTGGCACAAAGCTTCTCCACATCTCTCTTCATGTGTGGCCAGTAGAAGTGTTCTACTAGTATGCTTAAAGTCTTGTCCCTGCCAAAATGCCCCATTAATCCTCCTCCATGAGCTTCTCTAGTGATTAGTTCTCTAATGGATCCTTGCGGAATACACAGTCGCTTCTCCTTGAAAAGAAATCCATCGTGTTGATAATAAGTTCCAAATGCAGCCTTTGTAGTGTCCTTGTAAATCTCTGGAAAATCAGGATCTTCTTCTTAGGTGTTCTTGATATGTTCAAAACCCATTATCTTAGCCTTCATTGTAGAAATGAGAGTGTATCTCCTTGAGAGTGCATTTGCCACAATGTTCTCCTCTCCCTTCTTGTATTTGATTACATATGGAAAGGTCTCCATAAACTCAAACCATCGGGCATGTCTCTTCTTAAGCGTAGTCTACCCCTTTAGGTGCTTAAGGGTCTCATGGTTGGTATAAATGACAAACTCCTTTGAGAGTAGATAGTGTTGCCATGTCTCAAGTGATCTCACTAGTGCATAGAGCTCTTTATCATAGGTTGGGTAGTTGAGGAAACCGCCACTGAATTTTTCATTGAATAAGCCACGGGTCTTCCTCCTTGAGTTTGAACCGCGCCTATACCTGTACCTGAAGCATCACATTCAATCTCAAACATTTTGTCAAAATTAGGAAGTACTAGAACCAGTGCTTGTGTGAGGCTCTCCTTGAGCTTGTTAAAAGAATTTTCTTGAGCAGGCCCCCATGCAAAGGTAGTATTCTTCTTGATGATTGACGTGAGAGGTGCAGCAAGGGTGCTTAAATCTTTAACAAACCGCCTATAGAAGCTGGCCAGTCCATGGAAACTCCTGACATGTCCAATCGTAGTTGGAGTAGGCCATTCTTGTATGGCTTTGATCTTCTCTTCATCCACTTTAAGTCCCTGTAAACTCACAACAAATCCTAAAAATACCAATTGATTAGTGAAAAAAGTACATTACTTAAGATTTGCATATAATCCACCATGCCTAAGTGTGTCTAGAACCTGTTCAAGATGCTTGATATGATCTTCTAAGCATTGACTATGTATAAAAATGTCATTGAAGTAAACTACGACAAAGTTACAGATGTATGCTCTTAGGATATGGTTCATGAGTTTCATGAAGGTGCTTGGTGCATTTGTAAGTCCAAATGGCATTACTAGCCATTCATAGAGACCTCTCTTGGTTTTGAAAGCGGTTTTCGATTCGTCTCCCTCTTTCATTATGACTTGATGGTATCCGCTCTTTAAGTATATCTTTGAAAAGATGGTTGCTCCACTAAGCTCATCTAGCATGTCATCTAGTCTTGGAATGGGATGTCTATACTTGATGGTGATGTTGTTGATGGTCCGACAGTCTACACACATTCTCCAGGTACCATCTTTCTTTGGTACAAGCAAGACGGGTACATCACAAGGGCTTAGACTCTCTCTTCCTGAACTTGGTTCTCTAGTTCTTTAGCCTCTTCCGGGTTGATCTTGTAAGCTGGTCGATTAGGCAATGGTGCTCAAGGAACCAAATCAATCTGGTGCTCGATTCCCCTTATAGGTGGGAGTCCATCAGGTAATTCTTTAGGAAACACATCTTTATACTTCTCTAGAAGCTTAGTCATCTCTGCTGCTAGTTCCTTTTCAGTTTCTTATCTTGAAAACAAACTTTCTCTAAAGATCATTAGTAATACCTGCTCTTTATGCTCAATAGATTTTAAAATAGTACTTGGAAACATATAAGCTAGTTTTACTCACTTGACCTCCTTTGTCCATGGCTCTTTGCATTTCATTCACTTCTCTTGGAGTGAGAGGAGCTAGGATGTGCTTGCGATTGTTATGAGTGAACGAGTAGTAATTGGTGCGGCCATTGTGTAGAGTTTCTTTATCAAATTGCCATGGCCTCCCGAGGAGAAGATGGCCTGCTTGCATTGGCACCACATCACAAGTAACTTGATCACTATACTTATCAATGTTGAAGGGCACTAAGACTTGCTCCGCAATCCTCAATTCCGTCTCATCATTGAGCCATCTCAAACCGTATGGTTTCAGATGCTTAGTTATCTTTAGTCCTAACTTGTCAACAAGATACTTGCTAGCCACATTAGTACAAGAACCACCATCAATTATTAAACTACATACCTTGGTCTCAATGCTACATCTTGTATGAAATATATTCTCCCTTTGAATTGAGTTTGGTTCATATAGGGCACTAAGGGCTCTTCGAGTCACAATTATCTCTCCAATTTTAGGAAAGTTGGTTATGTCTTCATCATAATCAGTTTGTTCTGCCTCGTCTTGTGATTCATACTCTCCATTGTCTTTCAAGATCATGACCCTTTGATTTGGACACTCTCTTGCGTAATGCCCATTTCCTTGGCATTTGAAACAAGTAATGTCTCTAGATCTTTGAGTTGGAGCTCTGCTTTGTTCCAGTTGTGCTGGTTTGGAAGGCCCTGGAATTGACTTCTGAAACCGAGCGTCTTCTTCTTTGGATTTACCTTTGTCTTGACCCTTAGAATAAGTTTGATTCCAAGTAGTCTTTCTTCGGGCAGTGGCATTGTTCTTCTTCTTGATGTGTTGCTCAGCTTGAATCGCATAATGCAACAAATCCTCCATGTGCTCATAGTTTTGCCTTTCTATCTTCCTTGCAATCCTATCTTGAAGACCATGTAAGAACTGAGCCATTAAGGTCTCCTCTGAGTCTTGTAACTCTAATCGGTTTCTGATTGTTTCAAACTCTTCAAAGTAGTCTTCTACAGATTTGTGGCCTTGTGACAACTTCTTGAATTGTTTTTGCAAGTCTCGGTAGTAGTAGGATGGTACATACCTCTTTCTTAGATGATATGTCATGTCTTCCCAAGTGGTAATATGTCCATGTATTAGCCATCTCCGTTCAGAAACTTCTCTATCCCACCAAGTTAAAGCATTTTCTGTGAGTTGAGCAGCTGCTAGGGACACCTTCTTTGCCTCAGAGTATTGATAATAGTCAAAAATGTGCTCCATTCTCTTTTCCCAATCAATGTAAGCCGCTGGATTAACCTTTCCCGAAAAAGTTGGCGGTGTAAGCTTAATGTCTTTGCCTCCAGGTCTGTCATCTTCTCGTTCTCTCTCTCGACTTCTTTCCCTTCCTTGGTCTCGGTTCAATCCCCTGTTCGTATTATGATCTCTACCAGGATGTACTTGTCTCCTAGGTTGGAGGTTCCGACGTGGAAGAGGAGGCTCTTCTTCCATTTCAGTATCATCTTCTTCTTCTTCGTGCCTTCGAGGTTCAGGAATTTGTTGTTGCTGCGGGGGTTGTTACCTCTCAAAGTCTCTAAGAGTTGAGTTATTTATAGTTGTTGTTGTTGTTGTGCTTCTTCTGCCATTGTCCTACGTTAAAGAACAAAAGGATCAAGTGCACAAATTGGTTCTAAGGAAATATAACTCACGATAACAAAGATGATGCAATAATGAAAAGGTAATATTCAAATACTAATTGAAATCTGGTGCAATAATGAACCTTTCTTTTTTTTTGAATGCAAAAATACTAATATAAGCAGAATCTTTTCTAAATGTGGAAACAAATAGATGGGAACGGCAAAAGCTGTAATAATGATCTGATCAAAAGTGAATGCAAAAACAAGTATATGAATATATATATAGATATGTTTTATTATTATTATTTTTTTTGGGATGCAGAATAACTAGTAATGATATTTATTGATTCTAAATGAGGAAACAAATAAAGAGGAAACAATTACGTATGATTTTGGAATCTTTTTATTTTTTATGAATCAGAATGCAAAAATAATAAACTAAAGAATGATATAATGAAGAACAAAGAAACGTAATCAGAAAAACCAAATGATGAACTAGTGGATGAGATGAACGAAAACAAATGATATGCAATAAGAAAGTAATTCAAGGATAGAAGTAACCTGAGTAGGAGCCTTTTAGGCTCTGATACCAGATGGTACAGCCCCAAATGATCAAGGCTATGGTTTTTGGAACCGAATTGATGGAATCAAGCCACTGGTCATATGGCTCTCTCAGTTTGATCAATAGATGGAACGAAATGGGTTGAGATGGTGGTGATTCTGCTGGTTGTATAACTCTCTCAGAATTACCATGTGGATGGAAATGGATTCGTTATAGGATGGATCGATGGTCGCCACAAAGCTTATGATCAGGCTTTGATAAGACAAATAAGAGACAAGGCTTCTCACCTAAGCTCTCATTGAATTCTAGGAATTCACAAGTATTCTTGATACAAGAAAAAAGAGTTTTGCTTTATTGATAACTTGCAAAGAATACACTGCTGGGAGGAGACTTTATAAACAGTCCAATTCAGCTCTGCCCTTCAAGGGGACTTTGAAACAAATACATGGAAACAAATAGATCCAAAAACAACTAAGAAAACAAAATTACATAGTCTTTATTACATTTGCATAAGTGGTAACTCCTTGGTCGGTCCAACTTGTATGTCTTGTGCTTTAGTCTCATCTTCTTTACTTGCATTTCCTTCATGATTTCCATCTTTGAGCTCCATCATGTCTTTGTTGAGTTGATGCTACTTTGGTGCAAAGTCTTCAAGGTCTTGTAAGCTTATGAGATGTTCTACTGCCTTGTTGAATTGTTCTCTAAGAATTTTGGTTCTTGATCGTGTTGTTGGTCCTTTTCTAACAATGGGAACTTGTGGCTCTTGGTCCGGGGCTAGTTCTATGTCCTCATCAAGTTGCTTTTCGATTTAGCGTAGTTCACAACGAGATAAGAGATCTCAGGGATTGGTAACTACTGCCAAGATGTCTACGAGCAGAGGAGAACCATCTACAAGTACTAAAGCTGCAGCCACAAGGAGCCACTCTCAGTCTCAACAGAAGAAGGTAATAAATAACCTCTAACTCTTTTTTTTTCATATTGCATCTCAATGTATGTTGTAAAATGTAAGGCGGTATCTGGTTAAACTTGTGATGTAATTTATGTCAAATCCGATACAATATATAACCGGATTTGTGTTATGTTATTTATTTTTGTTTTTGTATAATGCTTAAGTGCATAACTACGAAAAATTTGGTTTTTGTAATGTACTTTGTTTTCTATATGATTGCATAATTTATTGTTTTATATTGCACTACCAGGCCATTAAAATAGAGAAGGAGACAAAGCTTAACAATACTTTGGAGAATCACTATGACGTTGGATTAAGCTAGACATGTGATACTTTTACCGGGTTAGGTACTCAAGACATGGAAATTTGTCACAACAATAAGAAGTTAATGGTTTCGATCCCACACCATTGTCATCAAAACCAAGAGAAGAATATAAGAAGTTAGAGATGAAAGATTGTGACGACGACTCTTATAATGAACCTGACGCTCTATTGGTCATTTATAGAGAGGAAGATTTTGATAAACTGTTAAAAATGAGGACAGTCTAGAACGTATGTCAAGCTTGTTTTTGTATTTATATTAAACCCCAAAATTCCATTCTGTGGATGACCGAAGCTACAAACTTAATGTCATTCATTGCTTTTCATTGCAGGAACCCTATTTTTACATTCGAGCCAACCATCAACCACGAATTAGCTGACAGGTTTTTGAGTCACAAATGGTTGCTAACAGAGGTAAGTGATTTATAATTTACAATTACATAAACTAGTATGAAATGTATTTCAGTTTGGTAAAATCATTTTTTCAGGATATTGATGCGGTCATGTACTTATTACAGAAGAAGACATCTCTGGGACATTGGGACGTAGGTCGTGTTGGTTTTATGTCGTGCAATTTCTGCAACCATATCACCAATGCATACAAACAATTTCAAAGAGACAAGAAACATTTCGACTTGAGTCCTATTATTCTTAATTATGGTTTAGGAGAATTACCGGCTCATGGAAGAACCATACAAGTTTGGGATGTCGACGTCGATCGTATATATGTGCCTTACAATGTCCGTAATAACCACTGGATTTCACTGTGCATCAGTTTCAAAAAGAGGTTAGTTCAAGTCTTTGATTGTAACAAAGGGACACGTAATACGTCTTTGAAGGCATTTCATGAGATCATTTCGCGTATTATTAAAGCCGTTCAGTCACCGACATACAACAAAGACTTGAAGATCGCATCGTACTCAATCAATTATGTAAAAATGCCAGAAGGACTTAATATGGAAAACAATCATTGTGGTCCGTACTCGTTGAAATACATGGAGTGCCACCTGCTTGGAATAGACTACTCTGTGCTTGATGATGAGAACATCAAATGGGCTCGACATAAGTTTGTGACTGACATGTTTGTAGTTGCACATGATCCAATGTTTATTGAGCAGATGTCGGAGTATGTGCCGCCTAAGACCCATACTCATCTAGATATTGTGGACTTAGCATGAGATTTATTCGTCACCGTACTTTATGTTTTAAGATTTGTTTATTTTTTTGCATTCACTTTTTGGATTTGGTTAATGAATGGAACATTGCTTCACTTTTTATTGACACACCATTTCATTGCATTTTGTTGTATTAACCAATCCTTGTGTGTTAAGTTTTTGTATGTGTTTTTGTATTCTGGTACAAAATAATATTTTCCGTATATATTGTATTGACAATGAAAATGAACAGATTATTAAACATAACACAATTGGTTACTAACTACACACAATGCATATAAGACCCGGATTCGAAGCCCAGTGGACTTTTTTTTACATATCTGTAGAATTTCCACTACAATGATCCGTATTTAATGTTCAAACAACGACACTGACCATATTATAACACACATTACAATTGGCTACTCACATTTACGGAATGCATGTCAATAATAACATGCCTTAGGTTTGAGGCCCAAAAGTAGCACTTTTTAAATTTTTTTAAAATGTCCATATTTATTTGCAATATTAGTAAAGAAATATGTCTTGAAGTTTTTAAAAAGTCGAAAATGTTAATATTTGTTTCAAAATAGTAACTTCCATCATTTGTTTTTTAAAAAGTTTCTAACCCTAAGTAGCTTGTTTCTCTACTAATCATTTGTTCAAACCCCAAAACTCTAAAAAATGTAAATTCCAACATTTTTTAAAAAGAATTTCTAACCCTAAGTAGCTTGTTTCTCTACTAATCATTTGTCCAAACCCCAAAAATCTAAAATAGTAACTTTCAACATTTATATTTTTTAAAGAATTTCTAATCCTAAGTTGCTTGTTTCTCTACTAATCAGCTGTTTAAACCCCCAAAACTCTAAAAATAGTAAGTTCCAACATTTATTCTTTAATAATTTCTAACCCTAAGTAGTTTGTTTCTCTACTAATCATTTGTCCAAACCCCAAAACTCTAAAAATAGTAACTTCCAACATTTTTTCATTTTTAGGATTTCCAATCCATAGTAACTTTGTTTCTCTACATACCATTTGCCTAAACTCTAAACATTGTAAACTTCCACATTTTTTATAAAAAAGTGTATACCAAGCCTCAAACCTATGACTTATAATTTGATAAGTAGAGATTGTAACCAATTATGCTATGTGGAATTATATGTTCAATGGTATTTTTAGAAGCTTAAATACTAAAAACACGGTCCATTATGTGTGAATAAGAATAATTTCAAAAATTGTGTCATCTAGGCCTCGAACCAGAGACGACGATATCGGAGTTATGAATTGAGAAGAGTATGTAACCGGTTTTGCTGTGTGTAATAATCTGTTAGACCTCAATTTTAAAACACTATATACGTAAACAAATAATGTATGGACCAAAAAAAACACACATACTTTGTTTAGTTGTCACCCCTAAATACCTTTGTACGATTAAACAACAAAATCCCTAATTCTCTTTCCTCCGTCTCTGCCGTCTAACCGGATTTGTTGTCCGCGACGTGTTCTCCTCTCCGCCATATTTCATTCGCTCAATTATGAAGATCTTTGAAGGTATTACAATTTCCGTCGATCTCCAATAGTGGTAATTGATTCCCAATTTTGTTTATGTAAATTGACTTCCAATACTGAGTGTTGAATTCATTGTGATTTGATTTCATTGTGGATTTTTGTATATCATTAGCTTCTTTCAATTTGATTTACATACTAAAAATTTTGTAGACATGAGTAGTGATATATCATGGTTTTTACCCAGTTTAAACCATGATATAAGTCCAATATCTAGAGTCTTTGTTGTGTTTTGTGTTGGTTTTAGAGTCTTTGCAGGTACTAAGACGATTGGAGCTTAAAAGATGTTTACTGGAAGTTTTGGAGCATTGTGGAATGAAGTGGCAAAAACCGAATCGAAGAATCTGATTTTGAAGATGGTGTCGATCGACACCACCATGAGTGTCGATCGACACCCATGTCGACCAAGGCCAAAGCTTAATCTCAAGAAGTCCGTTCGAAGCCCGAAAACTCCAGATGTTTTCTTTTAGGTTTCCAGTCAGTTTTGTACCTGTATATATACGTTTTTCAAGCCATTGTTTAGGCTCATGCTTTATTCTATTGTGCTTTAATATTCCTATCAATTGATTTATCTGCAATTCTGATTCATCTGAGATTTCCCAGTGCCTAGCTTTCTTTTAATTGATTTCACAACCGTTTAAATTGCTTTGTCTACTTGTTTTTGCATTCTTATCACCTTGCCTAGTTTAATCTGAATTTTAAATCTATTGTGTTTCCTTGATTCCCTATGGATTTGATAACCTTAAGTGCTACAGCTGATCTCTTAATTTGAGAGAGTAGGTCTAGGGTAAATTTGACCATATAAAATTTTGGCGCCGTTGCCGGGGAATCATTACCTTTAGATTAATACTATTAGGATTTTGTCAAGGTTTTTATTTTTGTTTTTAATTTTCTGCTAGTTTCGTTTGTCTTTATGTTTTGTGTTTCAGGTACATGCGAAATCGCAATACCAGAAGCAACAAGGACAAAGAACTAGTGGGATACCATATTCAGGAACTAGCACGGTTAGAGCGAGAAAACAGAAGAGCAGCGACAATGGCTGCTAGACCACAGCTTATATTGATTCCTGGAGAAGATGGAGTTATGCGCGATCTGGCAGGACTGAGATACAACGAGCAAGGGCAGAGGATCAACGACGATGGAACTGTAGTCGTCGAGGAAGTTAACGAGCAGCCAGTGGACAACGCAGAAGCTGGTGTCGATCGACACCCTGATGGTGTCGCTCGACACCCGATTGAATTACAGGTCGCTCGAAAAGGAGAAGTTGATGGTGTCGATCGACGCCAAACTGGTGTCGCTCGACACACTGTCCAGAATCAGCAACGGACTTTGGCTGATTTCAACCGTCCTGATCAGTTCTACGCAAATCGAGCTGTAATTCGTCCTCCTGCTTTCCAGAGGAATGATTTCGAGCTGAAGCCTGCTTACTTCAGCCTAGTCTCTCAGAACCCTTACCATGGTCTTCCTCATGAGTATCCCATGGACCACATCGAGAACTTCGAGGATTTAGCTTCCAGCATCAAGGCTAATGGTGTGTCCTGCGATTATCTCTTCTGCAAGCTATTCCCATACTCTCTTAGTGGGGATGCTTCTTACTGGTTGAAGCAGCTTGAGCCTGGATCGCTGACTACTTGGGAGGACACCAAGAACGCGTTCCTAAATTACTTCTATGATGATGCGAGATCAGAGGACTTAAGAACGAAGATTACTACGTTTCGTCAAGGCCCAACAGAAGCATTCAGGGCTGCATGGACGCGTCTAAAGTCTTATCAGAGAGATTGTCCTCACCATGGCTTCACCGATGTTCAGTTGTTAGGCATCTTTTACAAAGGAGTGGACTGGAGGTATCAGATGGCTTTGGATGCAGCAAGCAGTTGTAATTTCAATACCAACTATCCAGAGGATGCGGTTACTCTCATCGAGAACCTGGCTTCTAGCAATAGCACGAAGAACGCTGATTTTGAGAGGAAGTGGATGAGCGAGAACAAGGATGGTGGGAAGCATTTGGCTGAGATAAATGCTAAGTTGGATTCTATGCGTAGTATCCTTGTGGGAAAGAAGTCAGTACAGTTTGCTCAGGAAGTTGAAATTGCAGAGGATGTGAACTACATCAATGGTTCAGGATTTCAGAAATACGGAAATCAACAAGGCTATCAGAAGCCCTTCCAGAGCAACAATTACAACAGGAACTACGGTTCTTCTTCTTATCAAAAACCTCCTGAGTAGGACAATGAGGTGAAGAATATGACTGTGAGCTTCAATGGGAAGATGGATACTATGTATCAGGACCTTGATGGAAAGATTTCAGCGCTAAGCACTCATGTCAAGAAGCTGGACGTTCAAGTGGCTCAAACCGCCAGTTCTATCAAGAGGCAAGAGGGTTATCTACCTGCGAAGACTGATGCTAATCCAAGGAGTACTTGCAATGCGGTTCAAACTACTCAGGAGGACTATTTCGATGAGTTTGAGGCAATTTTTGGGTATGTAGAGCCAGTGTCGATTGACACTACAACTGAGCATCGATCGACACTTGAAAAAAATCAAGATTCGGGAATCCAGAAGCTAGTGTCGATCGACACTAAGGAGAGTGTCGATCGACACTCTGTCCAGACCGAGCCTGATTTTGCGGCAATCGCGATTGCTTCAGAGGAGAACGTCTACAAGCCTCCAGTCCCTTTTTCCAGAGCTAGAAGGTCTGAGCAGGAGGTTGAGGAGGAAATTTGCAAGCGGATTATTGATAAGGTCATGGTTGAGATGCCTTTAATCGATGCAGTAAAGCTATCTCCAGCTTTGAAATGATACGTCAAGCGGCTTGCAGCGAATGGTATTAGTCCTGAGGAGGGAGCACTGCTGATCAGAGACATCAAAGCCATACTCTTGAACACGACTCCAGTGCCTAAGAAGAAGAAGAAGGACATAGTGGTTTCAGAGGAAGTAAGTGCTATGATCCAGAGCAGGGTTCCAATCAAGCTTCCGGATCCAGGCAACTTCGTGCTTAATTGCTCAATTTCAACAGGGCAGTTTCCTCATTTTCTTTGTGATTTGTGGTCTGGTATTAACTTGATGCCATTATCTGTTGCTATTGATCTTGAGATGACTGATTTCAGGGCAACTAGGATGTCTCTTCTGCTAGCTGATAGATCCAGGAGATTCCCAAAAGGAATTTTGGAGGATGTTCCAATCAGGATTCAGGATTGCATTATCCCTACTGATTTTGTGGTCTTGGAGTATGACGATGAGCCTGAAGATCCTTTGATCCTAGGACGATCATTCTTAGCGACTACTGGTGCTCAAATAGACGTGAGGAAGGGAAAGATAAAACTTGACTTAGGTGATATTGTCATGGACTTTGACATGGAGAACACAAGGAGGAAATCCACCATCGATGGTCAAACTTTTTCTGTGGAAATTCTAGAAGATGAAGACTCAATCAAGGAGCTGGAGTCTAGTTCTTCATCTGTTGCTGAAAACGTCATTCCACTTCTCCCAACCCCCGATCCTCCCATTGCGCAAAGGTGTGAACCTCCTGTACTTAATTCTATCTCTTCCAATTTCATTAAAGTTGAAAAGCAGTTACGCGCTCATGCAAGCAAAGAGTTCCTCGAAAGCTTGGTTTTTCTTTTGATAATTTTGCAGGAATTCCAAAGGAGCGTTCAAAGACTTCAAAACCGTTCGCAACAATGCGAATTCTCATTCCTCCAGAGCTGAAAGATAAAGAAGACGCAGTCGTTCAAACAATGGTGCATAAGACACATAAACTCTTTCCCGGAATCATTCCATGGAAGAGCGCTGATCCACCAGATGTCTAAATTCCTCAATACAGTCAAGCTAACGGACTGAAAACAAGCGCTGAGTGGGAGGCAACCCACTAGTAAGTATTTTATTTTTGTTTTAAATTTCTTTTATTACTAACTTTTATTTTTAGGTTAAGGATTTCAGTTTTTCTTCGATTAAAAAAAAATAAAAAATAAATAAATATATTTGCGGATGAACACTGGATCGACCTACTGGTCGATCAGACCAAAATCATGGGTGTTGATCGACACCCTTGCCAGTGTTGATCGACACCACCCTCAACAGGTACAAATTCAATAGTTTTTCAATTTATTCTATTTCCTATCTATTTTATTCACCTTCTTCAGGCTTAATAACACTGAGGACAGTGTCGTTTAAGTCTGGGGGAGGTAGTTGCTAACTTTTGTGTTTTATTTTGAATTTTTTTAGTTAGTTTTTCAAATTTTTCGGGTCGAAACTCCCCTTTCCACTTGCTTTGAACAGCACTCAAGGACCATTTCCGATGCAAGTTGGCTGGTTTTACTAAGGTGGGTAACTGGAAGTGGATCGGTTTAACGAAGCGAGTTTAGATTTTTGGAGAACGCCAGAAAGATGTTGCAGACCCCGCCCTAATGAATCTTTAATTTCTTGTCTTGGGCATTGGAAATCGCAAGACTTGATTCAGCTTCCAAACACTTGAAAGCGAGGACGGACCGCTCTTAAAACTTTTTCCCGAATAGCGAATACAACTGTCATAGATCAAAAAGAAAAAGCCTCATGACCCTGTCTCCACAAGAACACTAGTAGTGAGCGCTGATCTAGTGATCATAGAGATATGCCAAGGATCGAATAAAAAAAAAAATCTACAAAAAAGTGCAAGTTCAAAATCAGAAAAATCCTCAAGAAAAAGTTCAAAAATGGGGCAGTGCATCTCTATGATATCCTTAATTGGATATAGTTTCAGAGGGAAGAGAGAGGGTGAAACGCATGAAAGTGTTAAAGGAAGCAAAAGAATCTAGAAGATCCAGCGATCGATATTCCCTCGATGAGACCACACCTTAATAAATGAAAGGGGTTTGCGACTGAAAGTCTGAGTTTCTTTAAGGGGTTTGGATTCAATCTGGAGAACTGCTATACTTCTAGGGAAACATCAAAGTATCACATGATTAGCTTTGCAAAGGTATGTGGTTCCTAAAGGAGTGATAACACTGTTTTGTTTAGGGACAAGCAAAAAGCTAAGTCTGGGGGAGTTGATATATCATGGTTTTTACCCAGTTTAAGCCATGATATAAGTCCAATATCTAGAGTCTTTGTTGTGTTTTGTGTTGGTTTTAGAGTCTTTACAGGTACTAAGACGAATGAAGCTTAAAAGATGTTTACTGGAAGTTTTGGAGCATTGTGGAATGAAGTGGCGAAAACCGAATCGAAGAATCTG
Organism: Draba incana; assembly: GCA_963576765.1. NCBI lineage: Eukaryota > Viridiplantae > Streptophyta > Magnoliopsida > Brassicales > Brassicaceae > Draba > Draba incana. The sequence continues at coordinate 17,034,974 of OY755204.1, read as the reverse complement.
ATTTTGAAGATGGTGTCGATCGACACCACCATGAGTGTCGATCGACACCCATGTCGACCAAGCCCAAAACTTAATCTCAAGAAGTCCATTTGAAGCCCAAAAGTTCCAGATGTTTACTTTTAGGTTTCCATTCGGTTTTGTACCTGTATATATATACGTTTTCCAAGCCATTGTTTAGGCTCATGCTTTAATCTATTGAATTCTTAGAGATATCTTTTAATAAAATCATGTTTTCTTCATTCGATATGTCTGGGTAATTCTCTTGTTAGGTTTAGAGATTTTCAAAGGTGTTTGATGAGTTGCTAGATCTGATTTAATTATTAGGATAATATCTTTACAATGTTCTTCATCTTGACTTGTGTTTATTGCTGATTTTAGCGTCATGACCTAAAATCTGATCTAGGGTTAATTAATAGAAACGACTGTTTGATTGATTACTTGATCTAGTTTTTGATGAGCAAAATTCCTTTTCGCAAAGAAATTTGGTTTACGGTTTTGTGAACAATTGAACCTGAAATTAATGCTTGTTTAGATTCATAGGATTCGCAAAGAAATTTGGTTTTCTAGGATTTATTCATAGATAACTTCTGCAACGAAAGTTGATTAGTTTTATATTCGTGTTCATGTTTAGGAATTGTGCTTTAATATTCCTATCAATTGATTTATCTACAATTCTGATTCACCTGAGATTTCCCCGTGCCTAGCTTTCTTTTAATTGATTTCACAACCGTTTAAATTGCTTTGTCTACTTGTTTTTTGCATTCTTATCACCTTGCCTAGTTTAATCTGACTTTTAAATCTATTGTGTTTCCTTGATTCCCTGTGGATTCGATAACCTTAAGTGCTACAGCTGATCTCTTAATTTGAGAGAGTAGGTCTACGGTAAATTTGACCATATCAAGTAGCTTATCATCGGGTTCAAGTCGTCCGAGCTATGTAAAGGGTATTCCGAGACGGTGTAATTGTGGTCAACCTACTACAATCCTCAAATCAACAACATACAAGAATTTGGGTCGTGAGTTTTACCGATGCACAGCGGCAAATGCCATGTCTTTTGGTCATGTTTTGAAGTGGGCTAAGAAGTCTTAGTTGGAAGAGTATGATGTGTTATCGGAAAAGCAGGAAACAATTATTGATGACATTGGAAATATAGTTTGTTGTTAGAAGCATATAATGGATGCATTGTAGAAGCTTGAGGAGAAGACTAAGAGCCTATAATATGAAGTAAAGACGTTCAATGTGATGTGTAAGAGATGTGTCATATGGGTTGCGATTGGAGGCTTTGTTTATCTGTCATACATGGTACTGTGAAAAAAGATTGTTAAGCTTTTATTCTTGTTGAGTTAGTTCAAACTTTGTCATTTGGAATTTAAAATAAAATTTGATGTTCTGATTTATCTTATTCTGCGTTACCTTCTCTTGGCTAATCAACATAAACTCAAGTAGACTAATTAACCAACAAGAAACCAAATATGAGACATAAAAACAATAGCAATAGTATGGAAAGGAACCATACTAATAAAAAACAAAAGCAACAATAACGAAACCAAGTGTAAGAAACAAAAGCAACAATAACGAAACAAAGTGTAAGAAACAAAAGAAACAATAACGAAACCAAGTGTAAGAAACAATAAAGTCTCACTGAATTCTCAAACTAATGGATGAAAGGAATACAGAGTATTGTCAAATAAACTCAAACCACATGATAGAACCAGAGCTAAATTGGCATGTCACATGTCGCTCTGTTATGACCTTCAAGATGACACCGACAGCACTTGTTCCTCTTTGCCTTTTTTGGTCCTCAAATGATTCGTATCTTTGTTCTTTCGTCTACCCGCTTGTCGCCGTGACTCAGGTGGTAACACATGGACACATTCGACATTCGGTGGAACACACCACACATCCTCGGGAACAGATTCCTCATAAGCAGTTTGCCATGTAGCAGTCATGTACTTTTCATCAGACAAAGAATAAGCGTCTCTTCGGATAGAGAATCCTGCTTGTATGGCGTGTCTGCAAAGTATTTTAACCAAGTCATACTTCCCACATGTACATGATCTCTCATTTAGATCAACAAGGCAATCGATCTTATCGCCCTTTCCATTAAATCGGTCACTATTAATCTGACAAACGCTAAATGTTTCGCCTTTCTTGATCCTTCTTGCTATCTTTTTGTTAACTTCAATGGTTAAACGGTTGTTATGCTATGAGCTATTCTTTTGGCGCTTATTAAACCATCTGGTTAACATTTCTCTAATGCTGTCTAGCAAAAGAATTACTGTATACTCCCTACGTGATCGTAACGCAGAATTTGTGGACTCAACAGGATTGTTGGTCCTAATGTCGTACCTATATCTTGGAAAATGGCTACGAGCCCATTTAGATACGTCAGCTTTGGTTAGATAATCTCCAACCTTTGGGTTAATTCTGCAAATTCTTCTTCTCAAAATCAATAGTCCTATAAAGCTTCGGAGCCTTTGAAACCATACAGACCATACCCCTTTTTTGATAACTTGTCACCACATTGTTCAGCAAGTGGTGCATACATATTCCGAGTCGAGTGTGGGGATAACCCAGAAAGATGCATTTCTGTCCTTTTTCTTTGAACTTATCATGACGAGTCAAGTGTTGTTTAACATAAACAACTAAAAACTTTAAGATGATCATAAGATGGATGCTTAGAGTAAAGAACCTTGTAAGGAGTTTTTCCTTGAAGCAATGGAGTAGGACTGCGGCTAATCAAGTAGGCACCAGTAAGAATAATTTCTCCCCAAAACTTGATGGGAAGATTAGATTGAAAAAGAAAAGACCTTGCCATGTTTAGGATATAACAGTGTTTTCGCTCAATTCTATCGTTTTGTTGTGGCGTATAGACACAAGATGTTTGATGCCGTATACCATGATCCTTGAAATATTTTTGGAGACTAAGGAACTTAGTGCCATTATCGCTTCGAACGATCTTTATCTTTTTACCAAACTGCTGAAGCGCAATTGCCACAAATTATTTAAGATGAGCAGAAACTTCACCTTTTGTGCATAGCAAATAAGTCTACACAGCGCGAGAATGATCATCAACTATGGTAAGAAAATAGTGTGCACCACATGAAGAAGCAAGTTTGTATGGTCCCCAAACGTCGCAATGTATCAAAGAAAAACATGAATCTACTTTATTATTGTTTTCAGGAAAAATAGATCTTGTTTGTTTTTATTCAACACAAACTTCAAAAAAATCAGTACTATGATTATTATTATGATCAAAATCCTCTAAAGTAGATAGAAAACTATATAGAATCTTTGTAAAGGGATGTCCCAGACGCTCATGCCAAAGAATCTTTGTAGATTTGTGAATAACTGTTAGCACTTACTGAAACTGCTCCACGAAAGTGATAAACCCCGTATCTCTCTTCACCTGCTCCAATCAACATCTTTGAAGTGCGGTCCCGTATAACACAAACCGTATCAGTGAACACAAAGAAACATGACATTTTTCGTAATAAATGTGCAAAAGAGATAAGAGTGCAAGAGAGATCGGGAACATAAAGGACACGAGTGCAATTAACATGATCACCAAGTCTCATCGTTCCTTCTTTAGTAGCAAATGTATGCTTCCCATTGGGAAGAACAACAATACTCCGAGGAATATCATAAATATCCACAAGTAGCTCATCATCTCCCGTCATATAATGAAACTCTCCAGAGTCAAGCAAAAACTTAACACAAAAATGCTTACTAGAAAGGGTTTCATGAGTATGCGATTGGTCTGATTTTAGTAAACTCACTATCCCGGTCCATATCTCCGTGCTCACACCATGAAGATCCGGAGACTCATCTCCAGTAGTAGCTTGAGCATTGTTAGCTCGATAAGAGGAAGATAATGAAGACCGGTGATGACCTCGTCCAGTTAGAACCACGACCGCGAACACGAGTTGTCTCAAAGCAGGAGCTACCACGAGAATCACCATGTTTTTCAATCCACCATTCTGGTAACCATGAACTTAAAAACACGTATCCGGCAAATAATTGGTACGGTCGTAGTGAGTGCATGGAGTTTGATTTAGGCGAGTGACCGATGCAATAACATTAACACATGTCTTAACAACAAAACCAACGACATCTAACTGTTCTTCTTTGCTTCAAGCAATAGTTAGATGTCTTTCTTCACCAATAACTTCAGAATAAACATGATCAAGAGTCACGTCAGTGTCGCGGTTGTGGCGACTTAGAATATTTGTACTTGTAGTACCAAAGCTAGATGCGTCGTGTCCTATAAGGAATTGATGTATGCTAATGAGATCATGATAGACTCGAAGCAAGGAGCTATGGAACCGCATGTAGCCGATGAACACTTTGGAGTCACAGAGGTTCTCATAGACACTAAAGACTTGGAAATCCCGAGTGGACCTATGACGAGGTCGAGAACAAGATAACTTAACCAAGACGTCTCTATGCTTGTGGTTAAGATCATCGGCCAACTTCCTTTGGTTGCTCATCAAACCACATTGGTTTTAATTCGAGCCGAGGAAGGATGATAATGCGAGGTGTGCGAACTTGTACTCCTTTTCCCTCTCTTCGGTTTTGTCCCATTGGGTTTTGCGAAGAAGGTTTTTAATGAGGCAAGTGTGCACATTTTTCAAAGCCCCATTGTCATGACATCGGAAACTTCATAAAGCCCATTATGATGATTTTCGTTGGCCCATTTATCTTTTATTTATGTTTTATTTTTATAGATAATGTTTAAACCTTCAAACTTCTCTCTTTAATGTTTCTTTGTTTTTCCGTGTATTTGAGAAGTGGAAGGGGTTTGTCCTTTCACTTTCTCATCCTATATATTGTGGCAGAAAATCATAATAAGATCATCAAACTTTTTTTATCAAAATCTCTCAAATTTGTTTGATCACGAGAAGTGAGTAATATCTTCTCATCCTTTTCTTAATTTTGTGCATCATATCAAAGTCTAGAAGGAGCCTTCTAGTCCAAGAGATCCTTCATATCTCTCGGAAGTACATATCACTCCACTTCATCAACCGTTCATCTTCCATTAAAGGAATTCATCCACATTCATCATTTCCACATCCAAAACCTTCGAAAGGCATTCTTTGGGTTGAGATTCTCACGAGGAGTCTATCATATGCGTTCATGATCTCTAAGTGTTTGGTGATTAACACGTTAAGGGCAAGTAGAAGAATTGCATCAACAATCAATAAAGGGCTCAAAGTCATCGAGATCGTCCCACATCACTTTGAGTTTGCCAAAGTAATCAGCAACGTTCTGTCCATCTTGAGTGAAAGTAGTATAAGAAGACTTGATTTGATGAACGCGTGATGCATTTCCAATAGAGTATGAGTACGTAGAATGTCCCATAATACTTGATATGCTCAAATTTTTCTTTGAACTACTCTCTCAAATTAAGGTTATCAAATCCACAGAAAATCAGATTTGCACAATAGAATTAAACTTTTGGATTAAGCTAAGCAAATAAGATTGTAAATAAATTGCAGGAAAGTAAATCAGGATGATTGCAGAAACTTTAAATCAATAGGAAACAAACGTTAAGCTTTAGGGAATTCGCAGGAATAAATCCAAGTTGCAGAATAAGATTACTATTAGGATTGATGAAGTGCAATTCTAGAACGCGAAACACTTTTGTAAAGTAAATCAACTGCCGTTGCAAATACTATCTATGTTTAAACCCTAGACAACCAACTGTCGTTGCGAAATCAAATTGATCTAAACAAGCATTTAAATTCAGGTTCGATTTGTTCACAAAGATCCAAAGCCAACTGTCGTTGCGAATCAGATCTTTGCTCACCTATGATTCAATTCAGGAAATTCAATAATGATGTCTCATCTATTAAACAACCTAGGATATCTAATTTAGACCTAAATCAGAATTCAAAGCAATCAAGGTGAAGAATATAAAATATGAATGATGCAAATCCCATAAGTAATCCAACTCTACAACTCTTCATTAAACCATTGAAAAACCCTAAAACCTAACTAGGGAATTACTCAGACATAGACATGAATAATAAATCCCTAGTATAAAAATCTCTAAGTAAAATAAAGCATAAGCCTAAACAATGGCTGAAAATAAGTATTTATAGGCTACAAAATCGTCATGGGCCTAATTGCAAACATCTGGGCTTTCTGGCGCAAAAACGGAAAACTTCTGAAACTTGTATTTGGGCTTGGTCGAGAGTCGTGTCGAGCAACACACATAACTTTGTCGATCGACACTTGTATTTATTCGGTGTCGAGCGATACCAACATCCTCGTCGCTCGACACTAACTTCAATTCTTCATTCCGAACTTGCCACTTTGACCGCTTATTTCGTTGTGCTCCAAAATGCTCCAGTAAACACCAATTGAGTCCAAAGCGTCCTTGTACCTAATATAAAACATAGAAGACTAGAAAACACCAAAATACTCTATAAAACGGACATATATCATGGTATAAAAACCGGTAAAAACCATGATATATCAACTCCCCCAGACTTAGCCTTTTGCTTGTCCCTAAGCAAAACAAATGTTATCACTCCTTTAGGAAACACATACTTTTGCAAAGTCATCCGGTGATACTTCGATGTTTCCCTAGAAGTATAGCAGTCCTCCAGATTGAATCCAAACCCCTTAGAGAATCTCAGACTTTCAGTCGCAAACTACTTTAGTTAATTAGGTGCGGTCTCATCAAAGGAATATCGATCGCTGGACCTTCTAGATTCTTTCGCTTCCTTGTACACTTTACTGCGTTTTACCCTCTCTCTTCCCTCTGAAACTGTATCCAATTAAGGATATCATAGAGATGCATTGCCCATTTTTGAACTTTTTGATTCTTGATTTTTCTGATTTTGGACTTGTACTTTTCTGCTGGAACTACACTTTTCTGTAGACTTTTTTATTAGATCTTTGGCATCTTTATGACTCACTAGATCAGCGCTCACTACTAGTGTTCTTGTGGAAACAGGGTCATGAGGCTTTTTCTTTTTGATCTAGGTGTAACGCCCCCGATCGGGATCTAGGCCCATTGGTCGCCCAACAATCAGACAAGAACATGAGCGACTAACTGCAGACTGATTCCCGGCCAAAGTCGTCACAATGCGCATACTCAGTCGCCCGTTCCGAGGTTCTAAAAACGCATTTTAGAACTTTAGAACAAACGCCCGAGCACACGGTTCCTATCGTTCAGGACTTCGAGGCTTTTCAACCCGAGTCTTGAACGCTAGTTAGATCGTCCGGACAGGACTAAATATCATATGAAACCTCATTTATTTAAAACCGATCCTTTACTTATTTATACTTAGGCTTTAAAGCTGTTACAACATATATTTGCGCGCGGAAGTCTGATACTCCAAAACGTTTACGTACATATTAAACGTTTACATTTACAAAAGCAAGGAAAAGCTACCACTGATTTCCTATTGTTCCGAGCGCCTCAAGGGTCTACTTACTACGGTTACCTGCAAGACAGATTGAGTCGTAATCACTAGTTGCTCAGTGAGTCTAGGTTTCCCCTAAACGATTCAATCGTATAATATCCCAACCAAACCCCAAAATAACAATCAACACACAACACACAATTGCAATGCATAATTAAACATGACCGGTTCATATGCATTTAACATTCTCAATTCTCTTAAGGCCTCACGCGTTGTCCATTCCCGTCACGTGTTTCCAAGGTTTCATACAGCCATAACCACAAAGGCCTACGACTTACAATCCTTGAACAATTCCTGTGGTTGAATCCTTCACGGACCACATCGGGAATTCTGCACTGATCACTTATGCAGTACATGGCCCTAGGCTGCAATCCCGTCTCTCCATGCCTTCGTGAGTATTAACTAACACCCAACAGGTAGATTAGCCAAGTGACGGGACACGGGAACGACCTACCGCGTATTTATCAAGTTTTATATGTTTTACCCATAATCATTTATGCATATAAACTTGTATCTCGATTCATATAGATCTGTTCTCAACCTTTAGTCATTCTTGTGACTTTATGGGCATACCGCGTACTTATTAAGTTTTATATCATTTGACCATGCATACAAACTTATAATCGTCCGTTCATGGATTCATGTCCAACACTTAGCAAATCTACTAATGAACTACTTGAACCTCAATTTGCATAGCATAATTGATCAAGCAAACACTCAACATCATTCAATCACTTAGCTCAATCTTTACCATTTTCATTAGTTATGATCCTTAGCATTTCTAGTGAATTCATAGAAAATAACCTCTACGGCTACAAGCATAACAACAAACAAGTAACGTGTGCTCTACTCATCTAGCACACGATAAACATCACCCAAGACTCACCTCTAAGAAGAAGTATGAAGTCGGCTCAAGACTTTACTCTCGGTCCTCCTTAAACTCGGCTTGTTCCTTTCCAGAAAGATCCTAAGGCTGCTAGAATAGACGCTCGGTTCGACAAAGCCACGGTTCTGTTCGTTACCAACGGGTCGCGGATCAGATCACTCTCGGTCTCAGTACATGATTAGTACGGATCGATATTGGTCGTGGGTCGCTATCGGGATGGATCGTTCTCGGATTGCTCTCGGTACGGATCGCTCTTGGATCAGTACGCTCTCACCATGTCTATCGGGTCACTATCGGGTCGCGGATCAAGTGGATCACGGTACATAGGAAATTGGTACTGTCGGATCAACACTTTCTTTATCGGGTCGGGAGGATCGGTCCTAGTGGTCTCTAACGGTCATAATAAGGAACTAGGGGTGTTCCTTATATAGAAAACGGAAGCAAGCATCCAAGTAGGTGAATCACACGGTCATGTGGATCACATGCACATCCGGATCGTTTTCTAGGCGACACGTGGCACTGTAGCACATGCACACGCGAGCTTGATTAAGGCGGCACGTGGTGCATGTCGGCTACTCGCTGCCGACATACGGTCGGCCTTGTCCTTAGGCCGAACGGTGCCCGTTTGGACCAGTCTCGGCGCGTGACCTGGTGCGGACTTAACCTGAGCCGCGTACGGTTCTTTCCAGGGTCTAAGGCAAAATAATCATTTGGCCGGCCGTCCCATGAAACTTGGGCCGGCCTGGGCCTAGGCCGCGGTACGGGTCACTACATTCTCCCCTCCTTATTTAGAATTCGTCCCGAATTCTTATCTAATTGGGGGTCCAGCTTTATCGGTTTGAGGTTCGGTAAACAACTCCGGGTGAGATCCTCTAAATCTTACTTCATCTTCTCATGGAACAACATCTCGATGGTGTTTTCTCCTAATAACCTTAATCTGTGAGATCTCTCGTCTTTTGAGAATCGAGATCATATCTCACCGATCCTTAAAGGTTTCCGGGAACTGAGGTCTAAGTTTTGTTTGCGGATCTGGTATCCGTTCTGATGGTGGCTCATCCGGCCATGAACTATTTACCCAATATGGTTACATGAAATTCATCATGTAATCCCCCACTCCATAAAAGATCCGTCTACTTCACCTATTTTTTCGATACTGCGGTAAGGACCTTATACCATAAAGTCATCTTACTTGGTTTATCAATTCTTCATTGATCGGCTTTTATCCATACTTAACTGTTCTGATTCGGTTTTCCCCTCCTCTGATTTGGTCTTTAACATACTCAATCACTCTGATTCGGTTTTCCTTTCACTGATCTGATCTTTAACCATACCCAATCACTCTGATTCGGCTTTCCTTTCTCTGATCTGATCTTTAACCATACCCAATCACTCTGATTCGGCTTATATCTTCCTCATATTAGCCCGACCAAGGCTAATTCTATCCGTAGTCTCTTTCAAAAACTCTGACCGGGACTTATGTCTTTCTCCAAATCTAGTCCAACAACTTTTCTGAGATAGATCATCTATCATCCTGATAATGTTACTCTTTCTGCTCGTCTGACTCTTTAGGAAAAGCACTACCAATGCCTAAAACCGTTTCAAAGGTTTTACTAGAAAGTTTACCAGAATCTAGCCATGGATTTGCGATCACGGCCATATACTATATTGGCTAAAACTCAATAATATTGACTACTTCATCTAAGCACAACTTAACCACTATCTCTTGGTTAATAATCTACGATTACCCAAACCGTGTTATCTCCTCATCCTAACGCTCTTGGTAAATCCTATTACCAAATCCAATACAACCCTGTTCCATTTCCCATACGGGACTGATGTATTTTTGTAACAATCTCTGAAGTCCTTAGTACTCACATCCCATTTCCATTCTGGGATTTGCAACTCTGGAATAATCTCGCTGATATTCGATGCTCTAACTTATTCTCTCGATACTACTCTTGTAACGTCCCGACCCGGACTAGGTCAAACTTGATCCAATCGATCACTCAACAATCAGACAAGAACATGAGCGACCAACCGACCAACTGTTGACCTAAATCCCATCCAGAGACGCCACTCTCTTCATCTATGGTTTTTAAGTTAATCGTCTCGATTTATACGGCTCAACTCTTCAAATCTCTCTCCAAGCCAAAACTTGGTTCACGGCAACTTAACACATTTGTATCTACGGTTGCCTTTTCTCCGGTGGTAAGTGATATCCATATCACAACTTTCTACAAATTCCTTTCCCCTACTCTGTCTTAGGCTAAGAACATGTTGATGACTAACAACTCTTAACTCTTACGATCCATCATTACTTGTATCCATTCTTCACAAAACAAAGATCGCTAGATCTTAAGTCATACACTACTCCAATAATTTCTGAATCATGCGCGGGATACTCCTCCTCATGATTTCCTCAACTACTTAGATGCACAAGCAATGTCCCCACTTGCCTTGCATCAATACATAAACAATTTCCGTTCTACAAGCATCGACGCATACCGTAAATGGTTGGTTCGACTACGGCTAGGACCGGTGCTTGGTCAAAGCCTTATGATGGAACACCTTCTCCATTTACACGTCCAATACCAAGACTACACCCTTTCCATTCAGGCTAGTCAATGGTTTAGATATACATGGAAAATCCTTTGAAATATTTTCCAGTATATCTAGCTAATCTTTTCTCCAATTAAATCTAACCACTTCTTCAATTCCACTCCATTCGAATTGCAACAATCTTCCTTGCAATTTTCTCCGAAATCTTCTCCAGGTCGACCGGAACTCCCTATTCCGACAACTGATGTTTGCAAGGCATATCTCTTGATTCCAAAGGTTACATTTGCGAAATCTCAGCAAAATGTTTGACTTTTCAAGCGTTCCAACACTTTTCCTAAGCGTTCGAACACTTTCCCAAAATATTCCAACACTTTTTCTAGCGTTCCAACATTTTCCAAAGCGTTCTAACACTTTCCCAAAGCGTTCCAACACTTTCCCAAAGCGTTCCAACACTTTCCTAAGTGTTTTCCATGCTTCCGTGTGATATAAAGTATATAAAAATATCATCAACGGGAATGATGACAAACCCATCTCATTAATCTCACAAGACTTTATTCATACAACTACATCAATGCCATTGATGCGTTGGTTATGCCAACGGCATGATCTCAATTCCTTAATAGTCATAACGTGTCCTATTTACGGTCTTCAGAACATCCTTCTCCGTAATACAGATATGATGTTAGCCTGATGTTAAATCCATCTTTGAAAATCATCCTGCTCCTTGCAACTGTTCTAACTGCTCATCATCTCATGGTGATAACATTGTTGATTGCTCGACAATCTACACACAAATGCAAACGACTCTTCTCTTTCCTGACAACCCACTCTAAATCTCTCTATTATGATAAACTTCCTCGAGCGAATCTTTCTTCCAACACATCCTCTAACGTTTCTTCAATTCTACTAACTCTGCATTCCACTGTACTAACTCTTCAGTCAATTCCACTAACTCTCCATTCCACTGTACCAACTCTGCAAGGCCATCTGGTATGGCGCCTTACCTATTGGACTCCCGGTCCCAACAGAAAGATAATCATATCATTACGAGATGGTGGTAACCCTTCCAAAGGTATTAACACATCAACGTAACCACAAACTACGGGAAACTCCTCGAGTTTCTGCTCGGCTTTTATATATTACTAACTCTGCTCAAAGTCACATCGTAACTTCACCTTCCATAAAGGCACTTTCTCTAAAGGCCGTTATAAAGGTTATTCCGGTATTGGTTTTGACCCCAATATAGTTGGTTTCCTAAATCACTTGATTGTTACCCTTCCTCGACTGCGGTCAAAGATTATTCTTCCTCAACTGCTTTCAAAGGTTACTCTTCTTCCATTCCGGTCAAAGATTACTCTTCCTCAACTGCGCTCAAAGGTTACTCTCCTTCGGCTGCGTTCATGGATTACTCTTCTTCGACTCCGGTCGACAAGTGCCATCACGCCGTAAGCCAGTCCATTCCTATGATCACTTAATACTCCTCTAATGATACCACTTTGCTAAGAAAATATGGTCTCCAATATCAATTGGTACTCCCATTTACTATAACAACTTTCAGCATGAAGGTTTTGATTACCGGGTATTCTAACACGGATAGAAACTTTTACTCCCATAAAAGTTCCTTTACAACTCAATGTGACATCAGGTGATACGAAACTATACCTTTCACCTGAGTAGAACATAACATGTGTGGGTACACCACAAACACGAGATGTTTCCTAATTATTTCTTTCAAAGTGACCTTAGGTGATACCAACCATGTATTACACCTTAGTCAAACAGAACATGTGTGGGAACACCACAACCATGTAATGTTTCCTACTCATACTCCTTTCTACTCAAGAAAATTAAACATTTGCTTTTTGTTTAATTTCTTATATATATATTAAACATTTAACACCAAAGATTCTCACATCTTTCACACAACTCAAGAAAACACATCAAAAAGATATTCGAGATAGATACCCTTATTTACCTAGTACGAAACCTTTTATAAGTCGTGAGGGTTCAGGTTTATCTACGGACTATACACATTATATAACGGCTTTCATCTAACCGTTATCATACACTCAACCGCTTTTATCACCACTTATGCTTCCATCGGGTTGATTTCGTAGTAAACGCATTATGGCCGGTACTTCACGTAATGTACGGGCCGTCTGCGTGTACATCCTTTGACGTCGATCTCCCAATCGTTCTTCCGTAACCTCAACTTCAGGTGCTTCGGTTCTTGTCCCTCTAGGTCCTGCTCCCTGGGAATTAAAACAGTGAGGACGTTTCCGACCATGAATTTCTGATTCCTCCGGCTCCTCTAACTCTGGATAGTGACATCGAGAAGTAACTGACGGGGAACTCGATGGCAACCATGGTGATTATAGCTGGCCATTAAGTCCCGATCTACTTGGTCTCTCCGAACTCGTATCCTCTCGATAATATCGCTCCAATGGTAACGAATTTGACGAGTCAGTGGATATCCATCCAGCATGACCATGGCGTGATTCCTCATGCCCGGGGTCACTATAAACTCGAAATCTTAACTCCGACAACGAATGTGGAGAGTTCTCGCCTGTATAATCTGGGTACTCAACCAACGGCTCCGGATCATACTCTGGCACATAGTCTGAAAGATTTGAAATATCCTCTGACGGATCCGTATCAATCCTCTAAATCTTACTTCATCTTCTCATGGAACAACATCTCGATGGTGTTTTCTCCTAATAACCTTAATCTGTGAGATCTCTCGTCTTTTGAGAATCTAGATCATATCTCACCGATCCTTAAAGGTTTTCGGGAACTGAGGTCTAAGTTCTGTTTGCGGATCTGGTATCCGTTCTGATGGTGGCTCATCCGGCCATGAACTATTTACCCAATATGGTTACATGAAATTCATCATGTAATCCCCCACTCCATAAAAGATCCGCCTACTTCACCTATTTTTTTGATACTGCGGTAAGGACCTTATACCATAAAGTCATCTTACTTGGTTTATCAATTCTTCATTGATCGGCTTTTATCCATACTTAACTGTTCTGATTCGGTTTTCCCCACCTCTGATTTGGTCTTTAACATACTCAATCACTCTGATTTGGTTTTCCTTTCTCTGATCTGATCTTTAACCGTACCCAATCACTCTGATTCGGCTTTCCTTTCTCTGATCTGATCTTTAACCATACCCAATCACTCTGATTCGGCTTATATCTTCCTCATATTAGCCCGACCAAGGCTAATTCTATACGTAGTCTCTTTCAAAAACTCTGACCGGGACTTATGTCTTTCTCCAAATCTAGTCCAACAACTTTTCTGAGATAGATCATCTATCATCCTGATAATGTTACTCTTTCTGCTCGTCTGACTCTTTAGGAAAAGCACTACCAATGCCTAAAACCGTTCCAAAGGTTTTACTAGAAAGTTTACCAGAATCTAGCCATGGATTTGCGATCACGGCCAGATACTATATTGGCTAAAACTCCATAATATTGACTACTTCATCTACGCACAACTTAACCACTATCTCTTGGTTAATAATCTACGATTACCCAAACCGTGTTATCTCCTCATCCTAACGCTCTTGGTAAATCCTATTACCAAATCCAATACAACCCTGTTCCATTTCCCATATGGGACTGATGTATTTTTGTAACAATCTCTGAAGTCCTTAGTACTCACATCCCATTTCCATTCTGGGATTTGCAACTCTGGAATAATCTCGCTGATATTCGATGCTCTAACTTATTCTCTCGATACTACTCTTGTAACGTCCCGACCCGGACTAGGTCAAACTTGATCCAATCGATCACTCAACAATCAGACAAGAACATGAGCGACCAACCGACCAACTGTTGACCTAAATCCCATCCAGAGACGCCACTCTCTTCATCTATGGTTTTTAAGTTAATCGTCTCGAATTATACGGCTCAACTCTTCAAATCTCTCTCCAAGCCAACACTTGGTTCACGGCAACTTAACACATTTGTATCTACGGTTGCCTTTTCTCCGGTGGTAAGTGATATCCATATCACAACTTTCTACAAATTCCTTTCCCCTACTCTGTCTTAGGCTAAGAACATGTTGATGACTAACAACTCTTAACTCTTACGATCCATCATTACTTGTATCCATTCTTCACAAAACAAAGATCGCTAGATCTTAAGGCAAACACTATCCAATAATTTCTGAATCATGCGCGGGATACTCCTCCTCATGATTTCCTCAACTACTTAGATGCACAAGCAATGTCCCCACTTGCCTTGCATCAATACATAAACAATTTCCGTTCTACAAGCATCGACGCATACCGTAAATGGTTGGTTCGACTACGGCTAGGACCGGTGCTTGGTCAAAGCCTTATGATGGAACACCTTCTCCATTTACACGTCCAATACCAAGACTACACCCTTTCCATTCAGGCTAGTCAATGGTTTAGATATACATGGAAAATCCTTTGAAATATTTTCCAGTATATCTAGCTAATCTTTTCTCCAATTAAATCTAACCACTTCTTCAATTCCACTCCATTCGAATTGCAACAATCTTCCTTGCAATCTTCTCCGAAATCTTCTCCAGGTCGACCGGAACTCCCTATTCCGACACCTGATGTTTGCAAGGTATATCTCTTGATTCCAAAGGTTACATTTGCGAAACCTCAGCAAAATGTTTGACTTTTCAAGCGTTCCAACACTTTTCCTAAGCGTTCGAACACTTTCCCAAAATGTTCCAACACTTTTTCTAGCGTTCCAACATTTTCCAAAGCGTTCTAACACTTTCCCAAAGCGTTCCACCACTTTCCCAAAGCGTTCCAACACTTTCCTAAGTGTTTTCCATGCTTCCGTGTGATATAAAGTATATAAAAATATCATCAACGGGAATGATGACAAACCCATCTCATTAATCTCACAAGACTTTATTCATACAACTACATCAATGCCATTGATGCGTTGGTTATGCCAACGGCATGATCTCAATTCCTTAATAGTCATAACGCGTCCTATTTACGGTCTTCAGAACATCCTTCTCCGTAATACATATATGATGTTAGCCTGATGCTAAATCCATCTTTGAAAATCATCCTGCTCCTTGCAACTGTTCTAACTGCTCATCATCTCATGGTGATAACATTGTTGATTGCTCGACAATCTACACACAAATGCAAACGACTCTTCTCTTTCCTGACAACCCACTCTAAATCTCTCTATTATGATAAACTTCCTCGAGCGAATCTTTCTTCCAACACATCCTCTAACGTTTCTTCAATTCTACTAACTCTGCATTCCACTGTACTAACTCTTCAGTCAATTCCACTAACTCTCCATTCCACTGTACCAACTCTGCAAGGCCATCTGGTATGGCGCCTTACCTATTGGACTCCCGGTCCCAACAGAAAGATAATCATATCATTACGAGATGGTGGTAACCCTTCCAAAGGTATTAACACATCAACGTAACCACAAACTACGGGAAACTCCTCGAGTTTCTGCTCGGCTTTTATATATTACTAACTCTGCTCAAAGTCACATCGTAACTTCACCTTCCATATAGGCACTTTCTCCAAAGGCCGTTATAAAGGTTATTCCGGTATTGGTTTTGACCCCAATATAGTTGGTTTCCTAAATCACTTGATTGTTACCCTTCCTCGACTGCGGTCAAAGATTATTCTTCCTCAACTGCTTTCAAAGGTTACTCTTCTTCCATTCCGGTCAAAGATTACTCTTCCTCAACTGCGCTCAAAGGTTACTCTCCTTCGGCTGCGTTCATGGATTACTCTTCTTCGACTCCGGTCGACAAGTGCCATCACGCCGTAAGCCAGTCCATTCCTATGATCACTTAATACTCCTCTAATGATACCACTTTGCTAAGAAAATATGGTCTCCAATATCAATTGGCACTCCCATATACTATAACAACTTTCAGCATGAAGGTTTTGATTACCGGGTATTCTAACACGGATATAAACTTTTACTCCCATAAAAGTTCCTTTACAACTCAATGTGACATCAGGTGATACGAAACTATACCTTTCACCTGAGTAGAACATAACATGTGTGGGTACACCACAAACACGAGATGTTTCCTAATTATTTCTTTCAAAGTGACCTTAGGTGATACCAACCGTGTATTACACCTTAGTCAAACAGAACATGTGTGGGAACACCACAACCATGTAATGTTTCCTACTCATACTCCTTTCTACTCAAGAAAATTAAACATTTGCTTTTTGTTTAATTTCTTATATATATATTAAACATTTAACACCAAAGATTCCCACATCTTTCACACAACTCAAGAAAACACATGAAAAAGATATTCGAGATAGATACCCTTATTTACCTAGTATGAAACCTTTTATAAGTCGTGAGGGTTCAGGTTTATCTAGGGACTATACACATTATATAACGGCTTTCATCTAACCGTTATCATACACTCAACCGCTTTTATCACCACTTATGCTTCCATCGGGTTGATTTCGTAGTAAACGCATTATGGCCGGTACTTCACGTAATGTCCGGGCCGTCTGCGTGTACATCCTTTGACGTCGATCTCCCAATCGTTCTTCCGTAACCTCAACTTCAGGTGCTTCGGTTCTTGTCCCTCTAGGTCCTGCTCCCTGGGAATTAAAACAGTGAGGACGTTTCCGACCATGAATTTCTGATTCCTCCGGCTCCTCTAACTCTGGATAGTGACATCGAGAAGTAACTGACGGGGAACTCGATGGCAACCATGGTGATTATAGCTGGCCATTAAGTCCCGATCTACTTGGTCTCTCCGAACTCGTATCCTCTCGATAATATCGCTCCAATGGTAACGAATTTGACGAGTCAGTGGATATCCATCCAGCATGACCATGGCGTGATTCCTCATGCCCGGGGTCACTATAAACTCGAAATCTTAACTCCGACAACGAATGTGGAGAGTTCTCGCCTGTATAATCTGGGTACTCAACCAACAGCTCCGGATCATACTCTGGCACATAGTCTGAAAGATTTGAAATATCCTCTGACGGATCCGTATCAATCCTCTAAATCTTACTTCATCTTCTCATGGAACAACATCTCGATGGTGTTTTCTCCTAATAACCTTAATCTGTGAGATCTCTCGTCTTTTGAGAATCTAGATCATATCTCACCGATCCTTAAAGGTTTCCGGGAACTGAGGTCTAAGTTCTGTTTGCGGATCTGGTATCCGTTCTGATGGTGGCTCATCCGGCCATGAACTATTTACCCAATATGGTTACATGAAATTCATCATGTAATCCCCCACTCCATAAAAGATCCGCCTACTTCACCTATTTTTTCGATACTGCGGTAAGGACCTTATACCATAAAGTCATCTTACTTGGTTTATCAATTCTTCATTGATCGGCTTTTATCCATACTTAACTGTTCTGATTCGGTTTTCCCCTCCTCTGATTTGGTCTTTAACATACTCAATCACTCTGATTCGGTTTTCCTTTCTCTGATCTGATCTTTAACCGTACCCAATCACTCTGATTCGGCTTTCCTTTCTCTGATCTGATCTTTAACCATACCCAATCACTCTGATTCGGCTTATATCTTCCTCATATTAGCCCGACCAAGGCTAATTCTATCCGTAGTCTCTTTCAAAAACTCTGACCGGGACTTATGTCTTTCTCCAAATCTAGTCCAACAACTTTTCTGAGATAGATCATCTATCATCCTGATAATGTTACTCTTTCTGCTCGTCTGACTCTTTAGGAAAAGCACTACCAATGCCTAAAACCGTTCCAAAGGTTTTACTAGAAAGTTTACCAGAATCTAGCCATGGATTTGCGATCACGGCCAGATACTATATTGGCTAAAACTCCATAATATTGACTACTTCATCTAAGCACAACTTAACCACTATCTCTTGGTTAATAATCTACGATTACCCAAACCGTGTTATCTCCTCATCCTAACGCTCTTGGTAAATCCTATTACCAAATCCAATACAACCCTGTTCCATTTCCCATATGGGACTGATGTATTTTTGTAACAATCTCTGAAGTCCTTAGTACTCACATCCCATTTCCATTCTGGGATTTGCAACTCTGGAATAATCTCGCTGATATTCGATGCTCTAACTTATTCTCTCGATACTACTCTTGTAACGTCCCGACCCGGACTAGGTCAAACTTGATCCAATCGATCACTCAACAATCAGACAAGAACATGAGCGACCAACCGACCAACTGTTGACCTAAATCCCATCCAGAGACGCCACTCTCTTCATCTATGGTTTTTAAGTTAATCGTCTCGAATTATACGGCTCAACTCTTCAAATCTCTCTCCAAGCCAACACTTGGTTCACGGCAACTTAACACATTTGTATCTACGGTTGCCTTTTCTCCGGTGGTAAGTGATATCCATATCACAACTTTCTACAAATTCCTTTCCCCTACTCTGTCTTAGGCTAAGAACATGTTGATGACTAACAACTCTTAGATCTTACGATCCATCATTACTTGTATCCATTCTTCACAAAACAAAGATCGCTAGATCTTAAGGCAAACACTACTCCAATAATTTCTGAATCATGCGCGGGATACTCCTCCTCATGATTTCCTCAACTACTTAGATGCACAAGCAATGTCCCCACTTGCCTTGCATCAATACATAAACAATTTCCGTTCTACAAGCATCGACGCATACCGTAAATGGTTGGTTCGACTACGGCTAGGACCGGTGCTTGGTCAAAGCCTTATGATGGAACACCTTCTCCATTTACACGTCCAATACCAAGACTACACCCTTTCCATTCAGGCTAGTCAATGGTTTAGATATACATGGAAAATCCTTTGAAATATTTTCTAGTATATCTAGCTAATCTTTTCTCCAATTAAATCTAACCACTTCTTCAATTCCACTCCATTCGAATTGCAACAATCTTCCTTGCAATCTTCTCCGAAATCTTCTCCAGGTCGACCGGAACTCCCTATTCCGACAACTGATGTTTGCAAGGCATATCTCTTGATTCCAAAGGTTACATTTACGAAACCTCAGCAAAATGTTTGACTTTTCAAGCGTTCCAACACTTTTCCTAAGCGTTCGAACACTTTCCCAAAATATTCCAACACTTTTTCTAGCGTTCCAACATTTCCCAAAGCGTTCCAACACTTTCCCAAAGCGTTCCAACACTTTCCCAAAGCGTTCCAACACTTTCCTAAGTGTTTTCCATGCTTCCGTGTGATATAAAGTATATAAAAATATCATCAACGGGAATGATGACAAACCCATCTCATTAATCTCACAAGACTTTATTCATACAACTACATCAATGCCATTGATGCGTTGGTTATGCCAACGGCATGATCTCAATTCCTTAATAGTCATAACGCGTCCTATTTACGGTCTTCAGAACATCCTTCTCCGTAATACATATATGATGTTAGCCTGATGCTAAATCCATCTTTGAAAATCATCCTGCTCCTTGCAACTGTTCTAACTGCTCATCATCTCATGGTGATAACATTGTTGATTGCTCGACAATCTACACACAAATGCAAACGACGCTTCTCTTTCCTGACAACCCACTCTAAATCTCTCTATTATGATAAACTTCCTCGAGCGAATCTTTCTTCCAACACATCCTCTAACGTTTCTTCAATTCTACTAACTCTGCATTCCACTGTACTAACTCTTCAGTCAATTCCACTAACTCTCCATTCCACTGTACCAACTCTGTAAGGCCATCTGGTATGGCGCCTTACCTATTGGACTCCCGGTCCCAACAGAAAGATAATCATATCATTACGAGATGGTGGTAACCCTTCCAAAGGTATTAACACATCAACGTAACCACAAACTACGGGAAACTCCTCGAGTTTCTGCTCGGCTTTTATATATTACTAACTCTGCTCAAAGTCACATCGTAACTTCACCTTCCATAAAGGCACTTTCTCCAAAGGCCGTTATAAAGGTTATTCCGGTATTGGTTTTGACCCCAATATAGTTGGTTTCCTAAATCACTTGATTGTTACCCTTCCTCGACTGCGGTCAAAGATTATTCTTCCTCAACTGCTTTCAAAGGTTACTCTTCTTCCATTCCGGTCAAAGATTACTCTTCCTCAACTGCGCTCAAAGGTTACTCTCCTTTGGCTGCGTTCATGGATTACTCTTCTTCGACTCCGGTCGACAAGTGCCATCACGCCGTAAGCCAGTCCATTCCTATGATCACTTAATACTCCTCTAATGATACCACTTTGCTAAGAAAATATGGTCTCCAATATCAATTGGCACTCCCATATACTATAACAACTTTCAGCATGAAGGTTTTGATTACCGGGTATTCTAACACGGATAGAAACTTTTACTCCCATAAAAGTTCCTTTACAACTCAATGTGACATCAGGTGATACGAAACTATACCTTTCACCTGAGTAGAACATAACATGTGTGGGTACACCACAAACACGAGATGTTTCCTAATTATTTCTTTCAAAGTGACCTTAGGTGATACCAACCATGTATTACACCTTAGTCAAACAGAACATGTGTGGGAACACCACAACCATGTAATGTTTCCTACTCATACTCCTTTCTACTCAAGAAAATTAAACATTTGCTTTTTGTTTAATTTCTTATATATATATTAAACATTTAACACCAAAGATTCTCACATCTTTCACACAACTCAAGAAAACACATGAAAAAGATATTCGAGATAGATGCCCTTATTTACCTAGTACGAAACCTTTTATAGGTCGTGAGGGTTCAGGTTTATCTAGGGACTATACACATTATATAACGGCTTTCATCTAACCGTTATCTTACACTCAACCGCTTTTATCACCACTTATGCTTCCATCGGGTTGATTTCGTAGTAAACGCATTATGGCCGGTACTTCACGTAATGTCCGGGCCGTCTGCGTGTACATCCTTTGACGTCGATCTCCCAATCGTTCTTCCATAATCTCAACTTCAGGTGCTTCGGTTCTTGTCCCTCTAGGTCCTGCTCCCTGGGAATTAAAATAGTGAGGACGTTTCCGACCATGAATTTCTGATTCCTCCGGCTCCTCTAACTCTGGATAGTGACATCGAGAAGTAACTGACGGGGAACTCGATGGCGACCATGGTGATTATAGCTGGCCATTAAGTCCCGTTCTACTTGGTCCCTCCGAACTCGTATCCTCTCGATAATATCGCTCCAATGGTAACGAATTTGACGAGTCAGTGGATATCCATCCAGCATGACCATGGCGTGATCCCTCATGTCCGGGGTCACTATAAACTCGAAGTCTTAACTCCGACAACGAATATAGAGAGTTCTCGCCTGTATAATCCGGGTACTCAACCAACGGCTCCGGATCATACTCTGGCACGTAGTCTGAAAGCTTTGAAATATCCTCTGACGGATCCGTATCAATCGACTAAATCTTACTTCATCTTCTCATGGAACAACATCTCGATGGTGTTTTCTCCTAATAACATGAGCGACTAACTGCAGACTGATTCCCGGCCAGAGTCGTCACAATGCGCATACTCAGTCGCCCGTTCCGAAGTTCTAAAAACGCATTTTAGAACTTTAGAACAAACGCCCGAGCACACGGTTCCTATCGTTCAGGACTTCGAGGCTTTTCAACCCGAGTCTTGAACGCTAGTTAGATCGTCCGGACAGGACTAAATATCATATGAAACCTCATTTATTTAAAACCGATCCTTTACTTATTTATACTTAGGCTTTAAAGCTGTTACAACATATATTTGCGCGCGGAATTCTGATACTCCAAAACGTTTACGTACATATTAAACGTTTACATTTACAAAAGCAAGGAAAAGCTACCACTGATTTCCTAATGTTCCGAGCGCCTCAAGGGTCTACTTACTACGGTTACCTGCAAGACAGATTGAGTCGTAATCACTAGTTGCTCAGTGAGTCTAGGTTTCCCCTAAACAATTCAATCGTATAATATCCCAACCAAACCCCAAAATAACAATCAACACACAACACACAATTGCAATGCATAATTAAACATGACCGGTTCATATGCATTTAACATTCTCAATTCTCTTAAGGTCTCACGCGTTGTCCATTCCCGTCACGTGTTTCCAAGGTATCATACAGCCATAACCACAAAGGCGTACGACTTACAATCCTTGAACAATTCCTGTGGTTGAATCCTTCACGGACCACATCGGGAATTCTGCACTGATCACTTATGCAGTACATGGCCCTAGGCTGCAATCCCGTCTCTCTATGCCTTCGTGAGTATTAACTAACACCCAACGGGTAGATTAGCTAAGTCACGGGACACGGGAACGACCTACCGCGTATTTATCAAGTTTTATATGTTTTACCCATAATCATTTATGCATATAAACTTGTATCTCGATTCATATAGATCTGTTCTCAACCCTTAGTCATTCTTGTGACTTTATAGGCATACCGCATACTTATTAAGTTTTATATCATTTGACCATGCATATAAACTTATAATCGTCCGTTCATGGATTCATGTCCAACACTTAGCAAATTGAACCTCAATTTGCATAGCATAATTGATCAAGCAAACACTCAACATCATTCAATCACTTAGCTCAATCTTTACCATTTTCATTAGTTATGATCCTTAGCATTTCTAGTAAATTCATAGAAAATAACCTCTACGGCTACAAGCATAACAACAAACAAGTAATGTGTGCTCTACTCATCTAGCACACGACAAACATCACCCAAGACTCACTTCTAAGAAGAAGTATAAAGTCGGCTCAAGACTTTACTCTCGGTCCTCCTTAAACTTGGCTTGTTCCTTTCCAGAAAGATCCTAAGGCTGCTAGAATGGACGCTCGGCTCGGCAAAGACACGGTTCTGTTCGTTTCTAACGGGTCGCGGATCGGATCGCTCTCGGTCTCAGTACGTGATCAGTACGGATCGATATCGGTCGCAGGTCGCTATCGGGATGGATCGTTCTCGAATTGCTCTCGGTACAGATCGCTCTTGGATCAGTATGCTCTCAGCACGTCCATCGGGTCACTATCGGGTCACGGATCAAGTGGATCACGGTACAAAGGAAATCGGTACTGTCAGATCAACACTTTCTTTATCGGGTCGGAAGGATCGGTCCTAGTGGTCTCTAACGGTCATAATAAGGAACTAGGGGTGTTCCTTTTATAGAAAACAGAAGCAAGCACCCAAGTAGGTGAATCACACGGTCATGTGGATCACATGCACATCCGGATCGTTTTCTAGGCGACACGTGGCACTATAGCACATGTACACGCGAGCTTGATTAAGGCGGCACGTGGTGCATGTCGGCTACTCGCTGCCGACATACGTTCGGCCTTGTCCTTAGGCCAAACGGTGCTCGTTTGGACCGGTCTCGGCGCGTGACCTGGTGCGGACTTAACCTGAGCCGCGTACAGTTCTTTCCAGGGTCTAAGGCAAAATCATCATTTGGCCGGCCGTCCCATGAAACTTGGGCCGGCCTGGGCCTAGGCTGCGGTACGGGTCACTACACTAGGATAGTTGTATTCGTCATTTGGGAAGAAGTTTTAAGAGCGGTCCGTCCTCGCTTTCAAGTGTTTGGAAGCAGAATCAAGTCTTGCAATTTCCAACGTCCAAGATAAGAGATTAGAGATTCTTTAGGGCGGGGTCTGCAACGTCTTTCTGGCGTTCTCCAGAAATCTGAACTCGCTCCGTTAAACCGATCCACCTCCAGTTACCCACCTTAGTAAAACCAGCCAACTTACATCGGAAATGGTCCTTGAGTGCTGTTCAAAGCAAGTGGAAAAGAGAGTTTTGCCCCAAAAATTTTTAAAATTGACTCAAAAATTCAAAAGAAAACACAATAGTCAGTGACTACCTCCCCCAGACTTAAACGACATTGTCCCCAGTGTTATTAAGCCTGAAGAAGGTGAATTAAATAGTTAGAAAACGAAACGTAACGTAAAATCAAATGAGAAATCATACCTGGGGATCGTGTCGAGCGACACGACACTAGTGTCGATCGACACTCTTAGTTTGGTCTTGTCGAGCGACTGATAATCCGCATCGATCGACTGATAATCCGCATTGATCGACATGTGATTTTCCTTGGTGTCGATCGACAGCTTCTCAGTGTCGATCGACACTCAAGTCTGAAGTGCATTCCTCTTTTGTTTTTGTACGTTAAATCTCCTAAAACTCAAAACAAAAACAAAACCAAAACGTAAAATTGAAAAAGAAAAGAAAAACAAAACTAAAAGACATAAATAGTAGACTCACAAGTGGGTTGCCTCTTACTAAGCGCTTGTTTTCAGTCATTAGCTTGACTCTATCAGGACTTTAGGACTTTGGTGGATCTTTAGGAGGTTTTGTTCCTCCTTTATCCTTTAGGAAACTCGCTGCTCGCTTCATCGCACTAGCCCTTTCAGCTCTCCTAGACTTATCAGGAACTATTCATGGGAACAGTTTCATCGTATTCTGCATCATTTGCTGAATGATTTCCTCTCTTTTTTCCATCAAATCTGAAGGGATGATGATCCTGAATTTAGAAAAAAGCTTGGAAGCTTTCTTCTGTCTCATCTGCCCTTCCTTTTCTTCTTTGCCATCCTCAGGAATTCCTGCACATTCATCAGAAGAAAAACCAAGCATTCTACGAGAAACTCATTGCTTGTATGAGTGTGTAATAGCCTTTTTAACTGTCAAATTTGGATGAAGAGGTTTTGAATTAAGAACAGGAATTGCGTACCTTTGTTCTGTGGGAGGTTTGTGGGTTGAGAGACTTGCAGGAGTTAGCTTTTCTCCTTTAATGACAGTCCAACAAGAGAAGTTATCCATGAGGATCGCTGGGTAGAAGACCTCCTTGTTGATCTTGGTGAATGATATTCTCTGATTCGGGTAATCCAAGATCGCACTAATAGAAGTGAGGAAAGATGCGCCAAGAACCATTGGCTTACTTGTCTCAATGATGTGGAAATCAGCTGGTCCAAGACAATCTTCTATCCGAATCTCTAAATTAGGGATGAAACCCATAGCAGCTACCTCAATAGAATTGATCAGACCTACAAGGGCGTTGAAAGGTTGTATACTTGTGATCTTCAGCTTCTTTACAACATTGTGGGAAATGACGTTCACAATGGCTCCAGTATCCAAGAGAGTGCCCTCCAATTCCATTCCATCAATCGAACATGGAACTATGAATTGTCATGGATTCTCTAACTTAGCCAATCTCCTAAGAACTGGTTTCTCGACTGCTTTTGCTACTGGAAGAGGTTTCCTAGGAGCTCTTGGGAAAGGAAGATGAGGTGCATAGATTCGTTTAACATCATTTCTAGATGATTTCAGAAAATCTGGACTAACCTGCAACTCGTGTCGATCGACACTCATATCCACGTCGATCGACAAGCTCGATTCCTTCGTATCAAGCAACACCATGTCCTCGTCGCTCGACACAGGTTCTGTAGTTCCAAAAATTGCGTCAAATACATCGAAATAATCATCTTCTTCAACCGCTGGAGGTTTCGTTTCAGACATTCTCGCTGGTCTAGTCTTCAACCTGATCATATTAGAGTGATGTCTCTTCACTAATTCACTTGTCTGCGCAACTTGCGTATCCAGCTTCTTTATATGAATGTTCAAAGACTCGATCTTCCCATTCAAATCCTTGTAGATCAAATCCAGCTTGCCATTCAAATCCACCGTCATCTTCTGCTGGCCTTCAAGCATTCTCTCAACCGTGGACTCCATCTTGCTCTCCGCAGATGGCGGTGGAGGTTTCATATAAGAAGACGAACCATAGTCCCTTGTGTAGCTGGTGTTCTGAAACGGCTTTTGGAATGAAGAACCATATCCCTGCTGATTGTTGAACCTCTGATATCCAGATCCTATAACGTAGTTCACATTCAGATCCTGTAACTTAGTTCACGTCTTAGCAAACTGAACCATCTTTTTTCCTGCTAGAAGATCGTGCATTGAATCAAGCTTCTTTGTAACCTCTGCAAACTGATTACCACTGACGTTCTTTCCTTGGCTCCTCTCGAAATCGACGCTTTTGGTACTGTTGCTACTAGGTAAGTTCTCAATGAGTCTCAGGGCTGTCTCTTGAGAATTCGTGTTGAAATTCCCATTACTCGCAGCGTCTAATGTGATAGCATATCGAGTAGCAATCCCTCTGTAGAAAATGTTCAGCAGCTGACCATCCGTGAAGCCATGGTGAGGGCAGTCTCTCTGATACCCCTTGAATCTATGCACGTAGTCTTGAATGCCTCGAAGTCGCCTTGTCTGAATGTAGCAATCTTTGCTCTGAAATCTTCAGATTTCGCCTCATCGATGAAATTGCTTAAGAAAGCATTCTTTGTATCCTCCCAGTTAGTTAGCGAGCCTGGAGGTAGCATCCTCAACCAATGCTTTGCTTCCCCATGTAGAGAGTATGGGAAAAGCTTGCAGAACATATAATCTTCAGAGACTCCATTAACCTTGATGCTAGATGCCAAGTCTTCAAACCTCTAAATGTGATCCATAGGATTCTCATGAGGAAGACTGCAGAAAGGGTCCTGAGCTATTAGATTGAAGAAGGCAGGCTTTAGCTCGAAGTCATTTCTCTGAAATGGTGGTGGACGAATTGAAGACCGATTAGCATAGAACTGCTCAGGTCTGTTGAAATCCGCAAGTGTGCGTCCTGCTGCAGCATTCACGTCGTTTCTCAGTCCAGCTGGCTGAATCTGGCCTCCTTGTCGAGCGACAGCAATATCGTGTCGATCGACACGTTGATTCTGACCCTGTCGATCGACAAGCTCTCTCTGTCAGTCGACACGACGCAATTCCACGCGTCGAACGATCTCTTCCTCGTGTCGTTTGACACGTTCCTGTTCTTCGCGAGCAAGTCTGATTTCTTCATCGCGTCTCTGCTGCTCGTCTTCCCTCTATTAGACGATTTCTTCGATGATAACAGTTCCATCGTTGTTTATCCTTTATCCTTCTTCGTTGTACTTCAATCCTGCCTGATCACGCAAGATTCCATCCTCTCCTGGTCTCAGTACGATATGTCCTTGAGCAACAATCTTTGCTACTCTTCTGTTCTCACGCTCTAGACGTGCAAGTTCGTGAAGACCGTATCCAACTACCTCTTTTTCTTTGTTGCTTCTAGTATTAGGCATACACCTGAAACGCAAAACAGAAATAGATAAAAGAAACTAGTTAGTAAAAAAAAAAAACAAAACTTTAGACAAAATCCTAATAATATAAATCTAATGGCTATTGAGTCCCCGACAACGGCGCCAAAATTTGATATGCTCAAATTTGTCTTTGAACTACTCTCTCAAATTAAGAGATCTGTTGTAGTACTTAAGGTTATCGAATCCCCAGGGAATCAGATTTGCACAATAGAATTAAACTTTCGGACTAAGCTAAGCAAATAAGATTGTAAATAAATTGCAGGAAAGTAAATCAGGATGATTGCAGAAACTTTAAATCAATAGGAAACAAACGCTAAGCTTTAGGGAATTCGCACGAATAAATCCAGGTTGCAAAATATGATTACTATTGGGATTGATGAAGTGCAATTCTAGAATTTGAAACACTTTTGTAAAGTAAATCAACTGCCGTTGTAAATACTATCTATGTTTAAACCCTAGACAATTAACTGTCGTTGTGAAATCAAATTGATCTAAACATGCATTTAAATTCAGGTTCGATTTGTTCACAAAGATCCAAAGCCAACTGTCGTTGCGAATCAGATCTTTGCTCACCTATGATTCAATTTAGGAAATTCAATAATGATGTCTCATCTATTAAACAACTTAGGATATCTAATTCGAACCTAAATCAGAATTCAAAGAAATCAAGGTGAAGAATACAAAATATGAATGATGCAAATACCATAAGTAATCAAACTCTACAACTCTTCATTAAACCATTGAAAAACCCTAAAACCTAACTAGGGAATTACTCAGACATAGACATGAATAATAAATCCCTAGTATAAAAATCTCTAAGTAAAATAAAGCATAAGCCTAAAAAATGGCTAAAAATAAGTATTTATAGGCTACAAAACCGTCATGGGCCCAATTGCAAACATCTGGGCTTTCTGGCAAACCGAGCCTGCAAGACTCCAAACGCTCGCTCGACATCTTTTCTGGCAGCTTCTTGGTAATTAGCAAATAAAGATGCTTTCGCACCTTGTGGTCGGGAAATTGATTGCATGAATGTTGCCCATTTGGGATATATACCATCTGTGAGATAGTGAGCCAAATGGTATTCGTGCCCATTGACAAAGTAGCTAACTTGGGGAGCTCGGCCGTGCAATATATCATCAAAAACCGGTGACCGGTCAAGAACATTGATATCATTACGAGTACCTGGAGATCCAAAAAAGCGTGCCAAATCCAAAGATCTTGCAAAGCCACGGCCTCTAAGACAATAGTAGGTTTTCCATGTCCACGTGAAAACTGGCATTTCCAAGCCGTAGGACAATTCTTTCACTCCCAATGCATACAATCAATGCTTCCAATCATCCACGTTATTCAAGATTGAGTAATCGTCGAAGATCCTCCGGTGTAGGCCTTCTCAGGTATTCATCTTGGAATAAATGTATAATTCCATCCACAAAATGTTCTAAGGCTTCACTCATGGTGATTGCACCCATACGAAGGTATTCGTCCATCGCATCATTTGCAAGACCATATGCCAGACACCGAATTGCCGCTGTACATTTTTGGAAGGCCGATAGACCCATCCTTCCGGTAGCATCTGGTCTTTGTTGGAAATATGGAAATTGACATAGGCTTTGAACAATACGAATGAACAATCGCTTGTTCATTCTAAATCGCCGTTGGAACATCGCATCAAGGTAAATCGGCTCGTCAATAAAGTAATCGTTCCATAATCGAACATTTCCTTCCTCGCGTTCTCTTTCTATAGTAGCTTATTTTTTCTTATTTTTTTGGGACGATAGACGTCTACTACAATCATCTAACCCTCTTTGAAAACAGTTTTCAAAAGTTTCTTCATGAAAAGTTTCTTCAAAATTTTGATTTGAAATGCCATGAGGAGGAGATGCCATGACTTTTTGCAATGAAGAAAACACAAACCGGAAGACAAAATAAAGTAATGAAAACTTAATTGTGTTTTTAAATTTTGCAACTAAACCGGAATACAAAATAAACCGGAAGACAAAATAAACACAAACCGTGGGAATTAGGAAGCACTACACACAAACTTAATTGTGTTTTTAAATTTTGCAATTGTTGATGATGAGATAGAGAATGAAACGGCACTTTGTGTTTTTGAAAAAAGAGATTGAGAATGAGAAGGCTATAAACAAGGAGAAGGAACTTTGAGTTTATGAAAATGAGCTTGAGACTAGAATGTAGCCGAACATATATATATTTATAGATGAAACAAATTACAAATAACATATTACACAGTACAAAAAAAATTTGGTACAACCACCAAAACACATGCTTTTACATATTTCCGAATGTGTTAGGTACAACCACCAAAACACAACATTACAAAATACCAAAAGAAGCCAAAGGAAAACAACAAATTACATTAAAGCATGGTAGTGTATCAGTCTTACCACAGTCTGAATCACCCACCACACTTGATCGAAGCTCTTCTTCCTGTAGACCATTAAGCAAAAGAAGAGAATCATTAAGCAAGCAAAACAAATCAGGTATGGAAGCTATCCACTCTAAGTTCATCGACGCCAATCTACTTGCCGAGTTCATCCCCTGCCCCGTCCTCCTCTTGCCCCTATGACTTCCGAATTGCTGCTTTCCCAACCATCTTCCTCTTTTTTTGCCAAATATTTACATACGAGTTCCCTGCATAATTCACATCTTTCATGAATATCTCAGTAATTTTCATATGCCTCGTGTTCCAGTCTTTTTTTATTTTTTAAATTACTGGTAGAGCAATGTAGAGAGAATGGATTGAAATGTGTCAAGGTATGCGATGCAT